>BOPP01000021.1:1868399-1911268 GCA_017312745.1 Gryllus bimaculatus
TAACTTTATAAATTTCCTTCGATAAGGGTATAGCACTTTTCATGTCACGACCCATTTTCCGAAAAATAATATCGCGCTGAAGATATTTAATTTTTGACCTTCCGAGCCCCCTTGTGCATGTAGTACCGGCAGGAACTGCATGACAAAATTCGTGCACCCGTTGCGCGACCGCCGCTTGTCCTTTTTGAAGAAGCGCCTGCGGTCGCTCCGCGGGCGCGCGTGACCCAGGCGGCCAGCCGACCTTCGCTTCCCCTATCCTCTCCCCGCATTCCCCCCTCACTCCTCCCACGCCCCTCCGCCCTGTCCCCTGCCCATTCCTTCCCCTCCCGCTCATCCCTCCCCTCCCCCCTCTCGCTCGACACTATACCCTGCGTTGCTGGGTATGCTCGCTGTTCTGCCCGCCTTCCCGCGACCCGCTCTCGCCCTGTCTAGCTCCACCTCACCCCATCCCAACTAGAGTTGCTTCGTTGCCCCCGCTCCACATTTCTCCATCCTGCCTTCTCCACCCATTCCCGCCTCGCCTCCTCCCGCCTCTCCCCACCTCCCCCTGCACCTCGCTCTCACCCTTTCTGCATTGCCATGCTGCGCCTCCCGCCCCTTTCCCGTAGTCTCCCTCGTCCGTCGTCTGGCTCGCCTCACCTGCACCCCAACCCAATTCTTGGGCCCCGTCCCCCTCCACACTTCCTCAATCCTGCTACTCCCGCACCGCACCACACCACTCCGCCAAGGCCCTTGCTCCACTTCCTCTCCTCGATAGCTCCGTCTTTGCCTCTCTGTCCAAACCCCAGTACTATCTCTCCGTTCCGTTCACCCCACCGTTTTGCCTCATTGTCAACGCTTTGTTTTTCGCTCCACCCTCACCATCCACCAATTATTTTGAAACCTTGTCCCTCGATACGAACATTCCACCCCTCGCATCTAGTCTGCTCTGCTTCAAAAAGCAGGTCTGCTCTGAAAAACGCACCTCGCTCACCAGTTGCTCACAGACTGTCCGCTTCTTCTTTCATTTCATGAGTTTCAGGCTTATGAGGCGGAGCGAGATAGCACGACAACCCTCGAATTCTTTCATCTCATCTTCAGGATTAAAGCTGACTACTGACAGCAGCAAACGCTGTTAATTAGCCACGCATTCGAACCGGGCGACGACGAAGCGACTCCAGCCGAAAGTGTACTAGCATACATTGTATACCAGCGCGTTTCGCCTCGATTGTCTACGCTTTGTTCCGTTCCACCCCTCACCATTCCACCATTATTTGACCTTGTCCCTCGGATACGAATCATTCCACCCCTCCATTCTACTCTGCTCTGCTCCCCGCCCCGCCCCGTCCGGTCCCGCAACGTCACGCCACGCCACTACATTCCACTCCATTTCGCCCCTCCCCTCCTCGCTACGCTTCTCCCCGCTCTAATCTGCCCCTTTTTGTCACAACATCCCTCAGCGTTCCTCATTCGTTTCTACATCGCCCCCTTCCACACATGGTTCTCCTATCCTTCCTCTACCAGGTCGTCTCTTTTACATCGTCTTGCCCCACGTCGTCTTGTACTCTTTTGTATGTTTGCACCCTCTTGTAAAGAGTAGTACTTTACAAATAATACGGTATTCTTCAATTTTTCAAAAGTATTTTCCTGGACTCTCTTTAATTGGTTTTTAATTTCCCCCTGCTCTTTTTTCTATTTTCTGCCCACGCAATCTTACTTTCCTTATACCTTTACCTGTTCCCTCGGCTGATCGAGTTAATTTCTTTATTCCTCACCCCGCTGTCAAACACATCATATCTCTGGATCAAATAGTCTTTGTAGATAACCAAGAACTAAAAATATCTCAAAAATTTCATTTTTCATTGCGCTACTTCGCTCGATTCTTATGCCACAGCTTCTTCTTCTTCTCTAGTTTTCTTTTAAATTATTTATTGACTATGTGTTATTGCTTTTATTATACCATTTCTACAATAAAGGCTTGTTCCATGAAGAACGTAAAAACTAAAAAACTGTAGAATCGAAATATGAAAAACGACCTCCTCCCCAGTGTGCTCACAGACTGTCCGCTCTCTTTCATCATGATTTTCAGGCTTTGAGGCGGAGCGAGATAGGCACGACAGACCCTCAATCCTTCATCGCATCTTCAGGATAAAGAGCTGACTACTGAAGCAGCAACGCTGTAATTACCACCATCGAACACGGGGCGACGAGAAGCGACTGCACCGAACGTAAGATCGAACCTCACTGGTAAGAAACAAGAAGCGGCCGTGGTCGGGGAAATCAATAGATGGAACCAGGGAAGAATAACCGAATGGCACTGAGAAGGCAATTAGCAAACACGGAGGACGTAGATTGGCCAAGAGGGAATCAAACGAAAGAAAAGATTGCGAAGCCGCCCGGAGGGGCCGTGGCCGGGGTTGAGAAGAAAGCTACGTAAAATACAATATAAACGAGGTGCGCCTTGGGTAGGCAAAGATAAGCCACGTAAAAAAACCTGAAGAAAAAAAAGTAGCGATGTAAGGATAAAGCACAATTTACAAGAAACTGGACAAACAAGTGCAAAAGACAGCGAATCAGAGCCAGATTTCGAAGGCAACAAACTGCAAAACTTATGAAATAGACAATTTTCGGCTGGGAAAGGGCGGATTAGATAGTCAAAATCAAAGGGAAAAACAGGTTTCTGGAAGGAACAAGGAATGAGATGAAAATGGGAAGCTGAGACACAGAAATCCCTTACTGATCCGCGACCAGGAGCTCTGAAGTCAACGGAGCCGTCAGCAGCGAACAGCAAGGGCCATGGGAAAATTCAACCCGAGGGAACGGGTTGGAGGGAAGGAAAGGCAGCAGGAGGGACACGAGACTGAAGACGAAGAGGCGGGCAAAGAGAAAGCGAGGGGAAGCTGAGCCACCCGAAGGGGCTCCGTGACCGGGGCCGGCAAAATCACGTGACGAAACTGCCAGCAAGGAAAAGCGAGCGCCATGGAAAAGACAATTTGCTTCGCGGGAGGGCATGGATCGGATACGTGAAAAGGAAACGGAAGAAAAAAGATCCAGGAGGCTGAGAGGAAGGAGCGAACGCGGAGGCGGCAGATGGACGCTGAGCCGCGCCAGAGGCCCTCTCTGAGCCTGCAGTGTGTCGGGAGGCGGGGGGGTGAGCTGGGCGGTAGGCCGAGGGCGGGGCTTGAATGCGGAGCGGAGCAGGGCGTGGAATCGGCGGGGTGGGGCCGTGCGGACGGGCGGCGCGGCCGGGCGGGGGCGAAAGCGGGGCGGATATAGGACTGGGCAGGGGTGAAGCGTGGTGGTGTAGGCGAGCCGGGAGACGGGTGGGGGCGGGGCGGGGCCGGAGTAGGCGAAGTCAACAGACGGCACCGCCCTGGGGCGCGCGGCCGCGGTGGAGAGTGAAAGCGATATCGCATACACATTTCCAGGGAGGGCTGAGCAAGTTAGGGGGCGGCGCGGGCTCAGGCGGCCGAGCCGAGAGACGGCTTTATGAGGGAGGAAGGCGACCGACGTCGGAAACCGACTCGAAAAGAAGGTTGCGACTGTGGTGATGCGGTGGTAAAGCTCTACATTCACACTAGTGCATTGTTTTACGGTAAAATGAAACATTTTCGGGGTTTAAGCAGAAGTATTTTTCTTCTCATTTAAATTTTTTCAATAACTATTAAATCGTATGGTAGTTAAGGGATGATTTTTTGTTTGTAAGCCTTGAAAATTATTCCCTGTTTACAACGTTTTCGAACGACTTAAATGAAATTTTAACGTAATTAAGATCGTATCATCAGTTGTTAAAAATATTTTAGGTGTTAAAATTGTTGCTGTGTTCTGTTAACAAGTAAACGTATGTTGAAATGATAAAGTGTATTAACATTGTAGTCTACTCGTAATCGAATGATCATCGAAATATATTATCTGATAAAAGAAAGAAAAAAGTTAATTTTACTTGCCTATTCCCTTCAAATCACTTAAATTTTCGCATCACTTAAATTTTTCTCAATAAAAATATTTTTAATTTATATATAAAAATATATTTTTGCTTTAAGTTTTAAATTATAAAAAAGGCTATTCTGACGCTTTTTATTCATACCGTTATGCTTTTCTGAAGTCTAAGAACTGAAAGTTGGGCATGCTTGCTGGAATTTCATTATTTCTCTTACTGCTTGCCTAAATATTCTGAATATATTATATCCGAGCCGTATTCAAAGCATTAACACACACAGTTTCCCCGTCAGAATGGTAACTGTAAGAGGAAACCGGAATTATTTCCACGCAGAAGTGAAACACACATTATTAAGAGAAAGCAGGGGAAAACGACGCTCAGGGGTATATGTAGCATCATAAAAGGGTGCGCGGTTATTGTCAACACGAAATTTCAAGGTTTCAACAAGGAGAAATTACAAAACAGGAAATGAAAAAATGGAAGTGGAAAGAAACCTGAAAAGATTATAACGTGCTGAAATATATCAAAGGATATTCATAACTTACACAATTATAAGTCATTTCCGCGTGGGCTAACACACTTTAACTTTTTGATTGCTTTTGGCTCTTATTGCTGATTCCTTCTAACACATTGTATTGCATTAAATGCTTTAACTTCTAGATACAACACAACTTATTCAATTATGTCTTATGTTTGGATGTTGAAACATGAATGTATTCCGTTAATAGTGAAGAGCATTTGACCACTAGACGATTCCTAGAGCAACCTGAATCTGTTGGAAAACCTTGAGTGGCATGCAAGATTGGTTACGGGAAAATTCGGGAGAGTCCCTATAGGAACGAACCTTCGAGTGTGTCTTGAGACGTTTGTCATGAATGAACAGATCTTACAACAAAAGAAATGCGAATCAAGTGTTGACACACTGCAGAATTAATTTCGCAGAAAAGAAACTGAAAAAGCATACGTTAACTGACTATATCACTTCCCTCAGTGTAGTACTAAAATAGTATAATATTATTTAAAACTCCATATTGATGTCAGCTTCGTACCACCAGGAATTGCGCGAGAAAATGTTTAATTTATTCTTATCGTTTACAACAGTTTCTGTTATTTGTACCACTTTGATATATAAATTTGTGCATTTTTTATTTTCTCTCTCGTCTATATTTTTTATTAGCCAAACGTGTGATTAATGAACCAAGGAGAGAGTCTGAACGTATTTTACTGCTTATAATGTGCCTTAAGCATTATAATGTTACAAATGCTACCTTAACTTATTATTATTGGAAAGTATTAGATGGATTAGTATTAGCAAGAAACGAGTTTGAACTTCCAATTTAATTTTACTTTAAAATATCGTTGGGTCTGACGCATAGGTTTTACATCGTCCCATTTTGTGAATATTATTTGTACCAGAGAGACGCCGTTCTTAGGACGAAAACCACTTGATAAATAAGCGTTCATTAAAAAATAATCAACACAAAAGTAGAGAACCAAGTAAATAATCAGTTTTGAAATCCCTAACCCAGACATGAAATCCCTAACCGTAACACCGCGCGAGGGGAGGAATCCAAGTAAAGAAACACAAACCATCCGCAAATCATCGGCACCGACGGCACATCTGCTTCACCACGTGTATACAAGAGAGGTTTCCAAGCAAAGTACACCCAATTTTTGAAGCACATACCCACTCATTAACCGCGACCACGCAGCACATGCAGTAACGCAACACTGTCTAGACAGGAGTAGCCTTGGAGCAACAAGAAGCGGCGGCGAGCGGCGGCGGGCGGCGAGCAAACGGTTGCGCAAGGGCTGGCAAACGGGCGGGCGAACGGCGCGGACGCAGGCGGGGAACGGGCGAGCGTAACGGCGGCGAACGGCGGGCAACGGCGGGCGACGGCAGGCGAACGGCGGGCGAACGGTCGGGGCGAACGGCGGAGCGAACGGCGCGCCCGAACGGGGCGGTGCGAACGCGGCAGCAACTGGCGGCGAACGGCGGGCGACGGCGGCCGAACGGCGGGCGAACGGGCGTTGCGAACGGCGGGCGAAACGTGGGGCAACGGGGCGAACTGGCGACAGCGGGTGAACAGCGGCAGAGGCGGGACGAACGGGCGACGGGCGGCGGGGAGCGCTGGCTCGGCGGCGGGCGCCAGAGGCCCTGGACGGGGCGCCGCGACGGGGCGGGACGGGGCCCGCGTCAACTGCGCCGCCCACGCCGCCGCTGATGCGCGAGAACCCTCAACACCGCGTGAGACCGGCCCGCCAAGTGGCTCCAATCATGCAACCTTACAGATATAAATGGGGACTGACCAGTTAGATGGGCTAGGAGCACTTTGCAATTAGCCGCTTTGATGTACAAATGTTTCTCGATCGCTCTTGTTAATACCAAGGTGTATCGATGAGAAAGCCTCAAAACCGATGAAAGCTGACTTTTAAGGCGAAAAAATTCCTTCCGATAATAAAATTGGGAAAGAACAGCCAACTGACCCACGTGGGCAGATTAAACTACGTGTGAAAGCTCTTCAATCGTCAAGAAGCCTCTGGGATAAATACAAATCGTCTGTTTCGTCAAACGAGTATACTCTGCTTTCTCGCAAAAAGGTGAAAGAAACATTGCAAAACTGTGTGTCAGTCGGAAGCAGCTAATGGCCGGAGTTCTCATCACGTAAATAACCATCATTGAAGTGCTGTTGTACTTTATAGCATCACTGACCGAGGAACTCTAGACGTTCCGCAGTATTGGGGCGAAATCTTCTGCATCTACGTGAGAACGTGACACGCGAACTCTTGCGCATAATAAGTTGCCTTACCAAATACTGGCAAATGTCACATGTGCTCATTATATGAATTTCACACCTCATGCATCCTTGGTAACATGATAGGTTCCCTTCCATCTCCCTAATGCTGTTCATTTTAATATTTTCTGAGACACGGTGCATGCTGTGTAGAATACTCGTTTTTCATCTTATTAATGTCTTGATCCCTCTCAGGAACCTATCTGTCTTCATGAGGAATATCCCCTCTCGAAATTAGTTTGTCCACAAATGTTCTCTTTATGTTTTGTTTTAAAAAATACTATTCTGGGGATCGAGCTGTATTTCTGGGGTTTGTGTATCTCTCTTTCATAACACAAAACATTAATATCATTGAGAATTTTATTATCGTTTTCTGATATTTGGAGCATTTTCGGAGAATCATTCGCAAATTTTTTGATATTCGCGAATTATTTATGTGTGATTCAGGCTCATTATCGACCAATGCAGGAATCTTTGATGCGTTCTGCCACGTGCGTCCGTTGGGTTTTCGCCCACTTACTGTCTGCTTGGCCTAGCGCGCCTGTCGAGTCCGCTGCCCTGGCCCGCTCGGCTCGTTGCTCGCTTTGTAACCACCCCCCCCCCACGCGGCGCGCCCGCCCGCCGCCTCCGCCGCGCCGCCGCCGGCCGCCCCGCTGCTCTTCTGCCACCGTCCATAGGCCTGTACCACCAACGCCGCCCCCCCCCAGCCCGCATTATTCCTCTATCTCGCGTTGCATCCTTTCAATGTTGTTAGCCGCTCCGCCCTTCGCCCCTCGGCGCCCCCCCCCCCTTCGCGTCGCTGGCTTAGCTCTGTCGCATCTCCGCATCCTCCGTCCAAACCCCTTGAATCGTTGAGCCTAATGACGATAATAATAAACAATAATATCAATGATAATAGTAATGCGTTAGTTAGAGTTGATATACAGACTGTAGGATTGATCGATCCGTGTTTCCGGGCGCGCCAACTTCTAAGGTTATTAGTTCCGTAAGTTTAGTGCATGTTCTAACCGCGAGAGGTGAACGCTAATTTAGTCGGTACAAGTGGTGTTTACTCATTGCCGGCCAAATTACTTCGAATTTGGCGCCTTGTCTTCTTTAACAGGGCGTTTGATGTTCTTTGAAGGCGTTTCAAAGGAAAGGATTATACATTTTAAACTTGGCGCTTCCGAGAGTCTTAATTTTCTCCAAAAAACCGCGCGAATTCCTTCTCTGCCGACCAAACATTCATTTCTTCATACACAGTCCTTGGAGTCGATTATCAACTTTTTTCTACTAGTTCGGAGCGTAACCGAAAGATCGCACCAGCTCCTGGATGGGTAAAAAATCCCGCTAACAATTGGCATTGTCGAAATGAGTTTTCTATCGTAGACGCCGGCTCGCCTTGTTACGACAAGCTCAGCGGAAAGCTGAGTAAAAGCGTTTTGAACGTCTTCAAGGTTCGACCCAGAGTGTGCCAGGCACTGGATGTAGTAGAAACACGTAGCTAAAGGCCACGGAATTTCATAAGGAAAGAGTCAGTTTTCGTTTGGACAGAGAACACTCTGGTCTGACAAAAACAACTGTGATAGAAGAGGCGATGTTCCATTGCCATTTCCATCAAAAATGCTCTCCCAACTTTTCTTCGACTATTTCGCCGCCTGAACAAGTGGTATGAGATTAGAAAGGCTAATACAATCGAAAATTAGCATTTTCAGTAAAAACAAAACATTTACTGTGATTACAGTTTTTGCGACTGCGTGGGTATCAAACAAAAATATAGACACTTCTCACATTGTCGGAGGTTGAATAGATTTCCTTCAAATTTCTATGCGCATTGGAAATTAGTAACGTAAATTGCGGAACCCGTTCTGGTCAATCACAAGCAAAAAATGACATAAGCATACACTGCAATTATACATTTTTTGTGTAGAGCATTTTACCGTGTGTTTCACGCTTTGATGTGAAGTTTTTGTTTGTAGTTATTATCCCTCTCCTGTTAAAACTCTAGAATCTGCGCTCCCGACCGCTTCCAAGTCTCCCTTTAGCAGCGCGGATTTCCCCAGCCGACCCTATTTCCTGACAGGTGCACGCTTCAACCGCGTGCGGATTCTGCGAATTCACCCCACGCGCTGGCACGCGCTGCCAATCTCGCCACGCGCTAGCAAGCCAAAATTCGACGAACTCGCCAACGGCAATTGAACCATTTGAGGCAATCAGCATTCCAAAAAGGTATGTAACGTTTATAATCCATTCATTTAGATTTAGATTTATTTTGTCAAAAAAAACAGTAAAAACTGTATATGACATATGGGAGACAAGATTATCTGCGCACGTTTTCTTGAGTTCCAATTGGTTTGGAAAATTAAACTCCAACACTATCTAGAATCTCACTGCTCTTAGCCACATGCACCGGCGCGTAGGAGAGTAAAAAAACAAATCCATCAGTCTCTGTTGTGAGTAGTGGTCACCGCACGCCATGTACAAATTCTTTATCTTTGCTTTCATACAACTTTAAAAGGCAATTATGACAATTTCAGAACAGTACTTGTCATATTTAAAGGTTAGTGATAATAGTACGTTAGTCGCCTACAAACGTAAACTAGTGTCGATCTCGTAACAAGTGTAACAAGTTGTACCGTGAAATGTTGTCGTCTGTCGGAGCTCTGTACAAAATGTGATCAGTGTATCATCGCCATGTTAGAGCTCTTGCACCTCGAAAAGTTTGCGCACGAAAACATTATTCCACTATATTTTCTCAGTGGTGTGTTTCCTGTTTCACACATTCTTTGATCTTATGAGATCACGGCGCCCCTGCCCGCCACTGCGCGTGCAAACTCTGCACGTCAGTCAGCAATCTGCCTTACTGAACTAACTTCAGATAGTGTGTGCAATTCTACCTTTCCATATTGCCCATTCGTGTATTATCTATCGCACTACGCCGAACATATTCATTTAAATAACATTTATCAAATCAATACATTGTTTGCGATATGATGTTATCAGCGTTGGAAAGGGAAAGCTTGCTTAGCGAATTAATTAATTTTTGAACGGCCGTCTATACTTCATTAGCGATAAAACTTAAATTATAATGAGATCAACGAGTAGAGTAGATAGCGACTAATGTTTTTATCGCTGGCACAGTAAAAAAAGCTATTATCAGGGATATACTACGTATGTACTACATTCAGGTCCTTGATTCCACGTAAAGAATACGCGCTAAGAAGTACAATTCTCGGACGTCCTTTCTCTTGCAACTCCAAGCAACCCACCATACAGTCAAGGATCATGTACGTCTTCACTGCATGCAAGAATTCTGTTCCTGCGATTGACATATATCGGCCGAATTATCTCTTAAATCTCAGCCAAAGTAAATCAAATGTCTCCAAGATAATCGCATAGCAAACACATGCCAAACTTCAAGGGACAAAGTCTTAACAATAGGTTATTTGACAATCAAGTCCAAGCCAGAGCATAAAACAAACTCATACTTGCGAGAAAGTCTTTCATCTATAGAGTTTTTGTACAGCATGGCGTAAATCATAACTATCACGTGACCAGCAGTGTGTGATGTGTAATACTGCAATAGCGAAGCATTGTCGGGCCCGATAGTAAAGATATAAAACTATATAAATTAAGAAAGAAAAAATAAATATTTCAGAAAGAGAAAAATATTGAAAGCTGTAAGAAAGATTAAACTGCTATTTATTTCGGCAATCTTTCTGGTTATAATGAGTGGCGGTGAAAAAAAAATCTTATATCTATGGGGAAAAAATTCATCAACTGCGTAAATAGAGGGGGTAATAAATTTATACAGAAATAATATAAAAGAATAAATAGTTACAGAAGAAGTTTTTAGTTATATATTCCCTTTAGTCCTTGTCAACTGTAATTTGCCACGTATACAATTCTACAATGTAAATGCATAGATACCTGCGCTTTGATGCTACTACTGATGAAGAAAACAACACCACCAACAACAAACTTAACCGTCGTAGCTCTCTTTGAGCCACACAATCTAAACAGCACGAGTGAGTTGAGAAGTCAATTTAATCACCTCGCGGTGACCCGGGAGTACGCGAGGCGACTCACCTCGCAAAAGCCGTCCCTCGGGGCTCGTTAGACACACGACGGGTCCCAGGGTGCCAATGGAGATGAAACGAAACAAGAGGAAAATCAACACCGCCATGCAAATGCAATCTATCAAAAATTAACTGCTCTGGGCGAAACAGTCGAGTCAGTGAGTGAAACTGCTCTCTGAGGATTTACATTGCGTTGAATGAATGAGCTAACATAAAGGATTTCAATCGTCATTTTCCTGCAAAATAAAGTCTGAAAATATCTATCTAGATTTCCAAAGACATTTTCTCTTCGTCATAAATACCCATTTATTTGCTTTAGGACATTTGGTATAGAGATACAATTTTTCATCGTAAATTTGAAGTCGTGAAATAATTAATAACCAGTGTTGAGGACGATTCATGTGAGAAGAAAATTATTGCTACAATGTGTCGTATTTATTTGTTTTCTTCACTATTCTCCACGGTTTCCGTGACATTGATATTTTTTGTAATTATTTTAGAAATTGGAGATAATCAAGTTTGTATAAAGAGGAGTTTAATTGGAAACAAAAAAATGGAAAAATAGTTATTAAATATATTTATTTTTAAAATCTTTCTGAATATAATGAATGACTGTAAAAACATGCTCTTATATCTGTAAAGGAAGAATTCATCAACATCATAAATTCATTATAAACCCGTATTGTGAGTAATAAGCTTAGTCAGAAATAATATAAAAGAAGAAAAATTTACGGATAAAGATATATTTAGGCAGAAGGCATTAGGAACGGAAGAATTTAAATGTACTTGTATAAATAAATAGTTGAACTTTCGTTCTAATCTGTAGGTTTACTGTGCTGCTTTGTGCACTTACCAACCTTAAGATGACATCGTTCACTTTGCTTATAGTTAGTTTCAGCGTGATCATTTAATTTTCGCTTAAGCTGTTACGAAGTAAACATGGCTGTACCACTCTCCGTTTGCATTAAAAAAGACCAAGCTATCGTAAACCGTTTTTTGTGGGTAACCATCCGAATGTGTACTAAAAGCTGAAATCCTTATAAGATTTTCAACATACTGTTTGTGCAATGACTTTTCTTGTCGAAGAATTTATCAGTGGATTAAATCTCTTAAAAGCACGCAGGACGAGTAAAGAGCAAGATATCCAGCCTCATCTACAATTGATCCCAATATTCAGCAAGTACTCACTCTGATTCTGAATAACCGATGAGTGACTATTGATCAATTAGCCAATCATATTCACTTTATTCAGGCTCTACGTATGAGAACGCCGACATTGATTGTCAGAGGACATTATGTTGTTGCAAGGCAAATCGCATCCACATACCGCTACCGAAGCTCTTCAAAATCTGTATTTAGAGGTGTCAAAGCATCCCGTAAACAGTTTCGATCTTGTCAAGTCTATATTGCGATCAATTTGGTTAATTTAAAGATGCTTCAAGGTGCCGAAGATTTAACTCTAACCTACAGATCAGGATGCAACGCTTACATTGCTCAATAGAAAACTCATTTTCTGAGGGTATTGGAAAGCTGGTGCTATGATGAACGAAATATATTGAAAAACCTTGTGCCTACTTTGAAAAACGGTCTCATTGTAAATTTTGTACTTGTTTTGTAATTAATTATAAATATTTAGTTAAGACAGATATTGGCCCTCGTAGAGGAAAAAAGAAAAAAAGCCCAAAAGGGACCGAAGAAGGTAAGAAAAAACATTGTGAAACGTTGATATATTACTGGAAAAAATGGAAGTATCATATTAAAGAAGGAAGAATGGAAATTGACATGTAGTTCTCCATTGACTTTATTAACAGGAATAAGTAGATTATAAGGAAAAAGAAGATAATGAGAAGGAAAACGAAGACGGTGAGAAGGGAAAAGTAGATGATGACAAGGAAAAAGTTAATCAGAAAGAAGAATAACTTAAGACAGAAGAAGATAAAGATGAAAATAATAAGAAAGAGGAAGATGCTGAGAAACAAACTGCTCAGAAAGAAGATGCTGAGAAAGAAGACGCTGAGAAAGAAGGCGCTGAGAAAAAAGATGCTGAGAAAAAAGATGCTGAGAAAGAAGATGCTGAGAAAGAAGATGCTGAGAAAGAAGATGCTGAGAAAGAATATGCTGAGAAAGAAAATGCTGAGAAAGAAGAAGATGAAAAAGATGATGAGAAAGAAGACGATGAGAAAGAAGGTTATGAGAAAGAATATTATGAGTAAGATGATGAGAAAGAAAAAGATGATGAGAAAGAACAAGTATATTGTGAGCACTGAATGCACTGAATGCAATTCTTTACCCGTCAAAGCAACTTATAACACGACTCCCCCTACTCGTCGTCAGTGTGCCCCGAACACGCCGCAGAAGCCGAGCCCCGACGCAGCGACCCGTCGCCGGGCGCACAGCNNNCCCGCCCCCCGCGCCAAATAGCCGGTATCCCTTCAGCGCAGACCCCTCTCCCAATTACACAAACGTACAACGTTATCGGTATTATGCTCAATATGTCGGGGAGCATTGACGGAGCCGCCATTGTAGTGCCGCACCCTGCGCTTCAGGGCGTCAATAAGCAATTGGTTGGCATCACTCACATGTCAACATGCTTTTGTAAGCGGATCTATCTATCTAATTAGGTGTTGTGATGGGGTGCAAATCAAAGCAAACTATCTTGTATGTGATGAGTGGATTATGTTAGCTGCATATTTAAGATGTAATTCTGGTACATCGACCAAATATGTTTCAAATTGTTAAGTCGAAGGTTTGTAAATTTACATGAATATAAATACGATTTAGGGTCTATTAACGCCCTTTCATATTCCCCAAAAGAAACTTTAAGTTGTTCTACTCCTGTGTATACTGTGCTGCTGCAAATATCCTCTGTTGTGTTCCATTTAATTTATAAAACGTAGTGATATTTTTATTTTGAGGTTTTCTGAAGAGAAATAATGAATGATTTTATATTTTTGTAGTTTCCTTAATGCAATTGTGTTTCATTCATAAAAGGATTCAGTTTTAAGTCTAGAAAAAATGTTTAATCTGTGTGTGATGGAGTTGGCTGTGCAAAAATTATTGCTATGATCCACGTATATATTATCTTATGATTCCTTACACTTGCGGCTTTGGTCTTAGGCCAAAGTGCATTTGAGATGCAAATAAGTATACAACTTTTTTACATTATACTATTATTTCTTCTTATAGAATAAATGTTCTAATTACAGAAACAATATGTAATGTGAAGATTTATGAGCGCAATAATGAAATGATTTTTTAATCCTTTCGAAAAGGTATTCGCAAACCATAATGAATTACTAATTCAACATAAAATGATATCATTAATAACGTAATAAACTAATTCTTGAGTGAATGTTTATTATTGTTACCTGTTTATTTATATCATAATTATATATCGTAATTACATGAAAAGCTGAACCACACCAGATATTTTTTGCTATCTCTGAACAAATTTAACTTGATTTTACAGCACTGCATTAAACACACAGTTAGGTATTGCTGTCAGATACACAAATTGGATAATTGTTACAAAAAATAAAACTTGAATATTCCATTTTGGAAACGATTTATGAGATTTGTATTTGTTTAAAATTCAAGGCGTTGGTCAAGATTAAGGCACTTTTTATGGAACGTGTCGAACAAATGAAAAATATGCTTGTATTTTATACAGGCATTGTACGGAAAAACATTTTATATATAGAACAGGTGGACTTGTGCATATCCTGTAACGGCATAACCTCAATTAACAGGCTTAGTTGACACAAGGTTTTTCTTAAAGATGCCAATGTAAATAATATTTTACAAATACGTATTTTACAAATACGTAGACTCGCAAGTCTTCTCCTTGCCGTCTTCATGGTATACAGTCATATTCAAATCAGTAAATTGATATCCATGAAGCCGTATAATATTTGAGAGTAACGAAAAAGTATATTCAATTAACAGTTCCGAGAATTAGACAAGGGTACTGAGAATTGAGTTCGGGCATCCTGGTTTACGCAAAATTGCTCTGAAAAACGAGGCAGGCCTTAAACTAGGCCCAATTTGGAGAAATTTTGACCAAATGTAGGATAAGGTTTATGCATTTTAATTAGTAAATTAAAACATTTAATTTAAAATCCCAGGTTTGCATTAATTGATTTAAAAAATACATCCCTTATTTAAACATTTACGAAAACGTAATACAAAACAAATTCAAAATGATTATTCAGACATATTAATGGTATAAAAACATTGTGTACTTTTAATAAAATATTGCATATCTACAAAATATAAAATTAGTTTTCGAGATAATTTAATCGCTCTTCATTCGCTTTTTAAAGCAACTTAAAGAAATTACGAAAATAAAATTTTATGCAAAGGGTTATTAAATATCAAAAATTAATAACAAAACAAGAAGATAATAATATAATGAGGTACTTCCTAAGTTACGTGGGTAATGAAAATTGGTGATTATGAATCATATTTTTTATCTTCAGTTCACATATAATTTTAATTTTTTCTATCACGTACAGTGTTTGCAAAATTTTCGGTTTTTCATATTTCAAATTAACACGCGCTATACCATACGTCAACGCAGTGCTGCGACAAATCGCTGTTTTATACTATTTGATTTGGTGGCTGAAATACTCATTTCTAAAAAGAATTTAGGATGTAACATGGGCATTTTAATTATTTTCCACAACCACCTTGATTTTTTCACTGATAATGATGGGGATTTCATATATGAACGTGGAGACAAATTTCATCTAGACCTGAAAGAGAATGGAAAAATATCATCAGGGCAGATATTTTTAAATGATTGGGCAGACGACTGTTGTTCCCTTAACGAGGGAAAGTATTCAATCGCACACAAGGCGACCGAGAAGGCAACATTTCCGCAAAAGAAATTGTCAGCAGAGTTTCTGCCATTGTTAGCATAAATATAACAATATTGTTAATGCAATTATGTTCTTAATAATTGTGTAGCATTTGTATACACATTCATAATATTTTTTCCTTTAGTAGAATTGTGTGTATTTAGTTTTAAATCGTTTACTCACTGTGTGTTTCTTGACTCTTTCATAATTCATGAGTTTTGTTAGGTGTCTTTTTCTTGAATTCTCAAAAAAAGTCTTAGATGTTAGAGAAAATGTATATAAGTTGTATTAATTATTAGGCGAAATGAATTCAAATCTTCCACCAGAACCAAAAGCGTCAAGATTTTTTTTTTTTTGCATCCCAGTGTTCTTTCTGAATACACATTGTAATTTGATTTAGCACGGAATTTCTGCTGCCGCCACAGAAAACAATTGCAAACTACCAAAGGGAAAACGCCCCGCACTCCGTGCAGCTGCACCAGCGCCAGGGAAGCAACGAAGCGGCCTCGGCGCGTGGGGTGGGGGGTGCAGACGCTCGCGCTGCGTGGCCGCCTTCGGGCAGGTGGCGGCGCGCCTCATTGATCGCGCCGTGCGCAACCTCAGGAGCGGAGCAGGAGGCGGGGGCGGGGGCGGCGGCGAGGCGTGTGACTGACACACTGAACGGCGGGAGGAAAGGAGGAAATCCCAGAAAGAAAAAGCGCCGTGCGGAAGGCAGGCCCTGATAGATTCACCCTCCCCTCCCCTGCCCTTCGCCGCTACTCCTCTCGCTGCGTCCCCGCGCCCTCTACCTGCAGCGTCGCGCGCACCTCTGCAAGGGGAGGGGAGGGGGAGATGCTTCCAGAGCCTGCGGGAATATCGAGTATACGAAGCAAGCTTAAAGGGTTGTCGTATCAGTGAATATTCGTAAAGCTGTATCTCAAGACATATGTGCTCAAAGTGTATTCAAATTAAGTGTCGTTTTTAAGATTTTAATCAAAGTTCCAAAAAATATATTGTGAAAAACCTTTTGGTTTAGCTTAAACTTCACTCATTTCCGTTTTGTAACTTTGTAGCTCAATATTAATACAAGAAATCTTAATATTTTTACCGATATAAAAAACCCAAAACCTCCCTTAAGAGAGATACTCTTTAAAATCATCTATGTATTAATAATATATTTTAGCAAAATTTCTTACACGAAATTTATTATACTTGAGTTTTTATTTAAGTAACTAGAACTGAAATGACTCTCTAGGGTGGTTTGTTGGTAAGTGTACTCGCTCTCAACGGCACAACTCCAGATTTGATTCCCGGCCAAGGCAAATTGTATCTGTGCGCTTTCCTTACGAATGTATCTATTGCTATGTGACGACATGAAAGCTCATTCTACGTTTAAGAAGACCAGTATATACGGTGGAGGAATGTCTTCGTGCACAAACCCCTTATCCCATGGCCGAGAGGCTGGGCCACCGCTGGTCGGCCAAGGCCCGTATCGGACTGTCGAGCCAAGAACAGGACAGAATAAAACGGAAGTGAGCCTTTCAGACACAAATGAAATTTTACCAGACGAGGCGACGATTCAGCATTTTAAATTGGTTCTGCTTAAGTTACTTTCGTACAAGTTGGGTGCATTTTTAGCACGAATTTATGGCCACACAATCATGTAACAAGTCTTGCGCTTCTTCACAATATACGAGTAGATAGCGGTTTAAATTCTTGTTTACCTAGTGTTTTGTTTATTTTATTGTACACAGTGTTTTTTGCGTTACGTAAAATATTTCTTTGGCGTACCTTAATGTAACGCTTTCCAACCAATAAACAGGAAACAAAGTACAAATTTTCATACATTAATATTATTTTTTTCATACACAGAAAATCTAAAAACCTTATGGCAAGCAGAGACGAATGAAAAGAGAGACTTGCTCGCAGTAGTTCGTTAACTCTACACATCCTCTAAATTTGATTTGAGCAATCAGTGTGCTGAGAGAGGGGGACCCAATCAGAGACATGGGACACTTAAATTCACCAACCAACGAATTCATTTATTGGATCCTGCTAATGATGTAACATTGCCAAACTACTGGGCCGCTTGGGTCTTTCAGCGTTTGACTTCTAAATCAAATGGACCACAAGCTCTTCGAACCGGAGAGTTCGTAACCTGTAAAATGTTATTCTGTTTTAGAAGCAAAAGGTACCACGGGAAAGGCACTAATATCACAGAAGTGAAAGAGAAGAGACTTCATTCGAAAATTCTATGTTTCCGCATAACAGACACTTATATTACTTACTGTAACTCCCCTTTCTCTCTTTGAAAAGAGATGCAAAGATATTGCTGATATTTATCTCGTCTGTTCGGGGAAATTTTCGTGAAAAATCTATAATACTTTATTCTCCTCCCAGCTTGTAGTGCTCGGAATTATTAGTTATTATCATTGATTTTTTATCCTCATCTCTCAAATTATATCACCTCCAGGCCATCACACCGCACAAACTATTTACGAGAGGTTTCCTCACTTACTAATCATACAATTTTGAAGCACTCTCGATCCAATTATACATCATGAAACTAAACATTACAAGACTTACTCATCCACCTCAAAGTATTTCAGCATAACAAAAATGCTTTTTTTCTTTTGAACATCTCTGTACTAGTCGCTGGGAGAAATGAATGGGTAAAAACCAGAACGGTATAAGTGACATTTTATAAGTTCTGGGAAATCTGTTTCAGGCCAAAAGTCCGTAAAAGTCTTTGTTTCATCATTACATTACGACTGCACCACGACTACATCAAACCACTTTTCAAATGTTCATTCAAACCACTAAAATACATTGCTACTGAAATATAGTCTGAAATAAACATTTTTTTCTCAGAATTTCTAAAATTTCACTTATACCGTTCTGGTTTTCACCCATTCAATTTCCATATCTGTGAAGTAATTATTTATTACTAATTGCCTTCACAAAAGATGTCAATTGTAAAGGCATTTCCCAAGGAGACGCGGAGCGGAAAAGGTTAAGAACCGCGTCTGGGGCGCCCACTTGCCCTTTCCGCAGCCCCGCGTAAAACAAACGCGCTCATTACTCGAGGGCAGGTGGAGGGGGCGTGGCCTTTGTGCGGCGCGGGGGCGGCGCATGGGGGCGGTGCTCGGGGGTGGCTAGCTGGCTGCCTGCCGTGGGCCCGCGTGCCTTGTTCCGTTGCGGTCGCGACTTGCCGAAAACCGCAACGCGCAACAGCGTATCGACCTGCGCCGCGCCGCCTTTCGTTGTCTCCGTCGGGAGGCACCTTCAGCGCCCAAGAAGGCTTCGGCTGCGGCTCCATGGGAGGGGAGAGGTTGCGGGAGACGGGGTTGGGGGAGGAGCGGGAATGACAGAGGAAACGGGTGAGGTTGGTAAGGGCAACGAGAGGAGCTGGGGATGGGGGGTAGCGGTGATGGCGGGAGTGAGGATGGCGTGGGCAACGGTGGCGGTGGGAGCGAGGATATCGTGAGCAGCGGGGGTGGCCGGAGGGAGGATGTTGGGAGCGACGGTTTTCCCGGGAACGAAACAATGACGGGGGCAACCCGCAGAACGAGAATATTTCGCGGGGCAGTCTGGGAACGAGAATGTCGCGGACACCAGGAACGGTGGGAGCAAGAAATTGGGGTCGCGGGGTGGCGGGAAGAGATATCGGGGACAGCGAGAGTGGCGGAGTGAGAGGAACACGTTGCAGCGGGATGCGGTTTGAGGATGTGGCAATTAGGGACCGGAGGAGTGCGAATGGCGGGAGTGAAGATGAGGAGGGCCAGCCAGGGGTGGCGCGGCAGGAGATCGGGAGCAGCAGCGAGATGGCCGGGAGCCGAGGACGTCGGAGGCATCGGGGGTCGTGGGAGTGAGGATAGTGGGGGCAGCGAGGGGTATTGGGGCCGACGAGGGCCGCCGGGAGAGGGTGGCGGTTGCTTAAAATTTCGCCGCACGTTTCGCCGGCAGTTTCGCTAAAAGCCGCAAACTCGAAACACACTTGCCAGAGACAAACGGCCGCTTCTCGGCGCGCGCAATTTCTAAGGGCTCCGCGTTCTGACTGCCGCCGTCGCCAAGAGACGGTTCGTCCCGGCACCGCACCCGCACCCGCGCAAAATTACCGTCCATTCAAGCGGAGTTCCATAGTAAAAGTGGGAAGACATAGTTCTGTGAACGGCAGGGTTCGAGCTGAAGGTGAGAAACAAAGGCGGAGCCTCACAGAGTTTCGGCTTCCCACTTGAGCTGTTAATGAAAAGGAAAAAAGAAATCTCGAGAATAAGGCGAGAGCAGAGCCGAGAAGAATACATTATTTTTTTAGGAAAAATGGATTTCTGCTGGTTAACTTGTTAACTTGCGGGTCAAATAAAAAGTGAATAAAAAGTGAAGAAGACAATGATGAACTACTTACTCTTTAATTCTTGAAAGTATTTCCGTTTTATTTTCGGAATAATTTAATAAGATACTTTGGAGATATAATGAGAAAATAAATTATGATTATTTAAGTTGCTGAACACATTGAAACATTTGAAGAACGTAGTAAATGTGCATTTTTTATGTAACAAGCTATAACATCCGAAACAACATTTCGAAACGAAAGGAAAATTATTTTTAATTACACCGAAAATGCAGATAAGATAATTATTTAAATATTTATCATAATAGAAGATACTTTCAGGAGTTAAGAAATCCAGATGTTCTTTGAATACTATTATAAAAGTTTAAGAAAAAAGAGAATTTCCTGGAAAGGCAAAGTACAAAATCGAAAATAACACAGCATAGAATCAATGCAAGTCACGTACGAAAGAATAAAGTTATATAAGATTGAGTGAAGTTTAATTTTGATTCAAAACAAAGAAATATGATCTGTGGAAAATTATCGGAATTTTTGCATTTTGAAATAGTTATTCTGCTATTTAATTCTCATTATGGAGAAGTTCCGACTGTGAGATGATCGATATTTGATACAAAACGCAAGAGGCAACGCTGCACACAGCAGACACTACGTAAATCACGCAACGCCGGAGCGGCGGTGGTGGCGACGACGGCCAACAGTCACTTTTGCTACGCCCGGTGTGTCATGGCTGTGTTCGTCTTGGGAAGCCACGTTACAATTGCTCTTGCATAATGACGTCATATTCTAGTTAATCGGTGCTGTCAGTGTCTGCGCCCCACTGACGCACAAGTTCTATCAAATTCATTTTGTGTAATTTAATGCGAAGTTTCATAGTTTACTTTATTTATTTATTCGGTGTGTGTGTCAATTTTCTGCAAGAAAACACGTGGGTACATGTGTCCACGAATATCATCGCCATCGCTCCATCTTCACATACGGAAGGTATTGTGTTAATTCGGAACTAACAACACAAGTGAGAAGGTACTCTACCTTTATTATATTTACAAAGCGTAATGAAACTATACCAGCAAGTCGCAAATTTTCAATTACGAAACGTGTAACGTTAACCAATAGCAACTTTCATCTACTGTAATTACAAATATTTTTTTTATACAAAACTATTCCAAGTTAATAAAATTATTGTCACTTCACAACTTTTGCACCAGTTACAAGTTCGAATTTTGTGACAACGTGCTCTAAGTTAGTAAATACCCACAATTGGAAATTTAGCCTAGTAAATGATGTTTTTCCAACTGCATAAATGTATTCATTAACTACTCACATTTCACCCATCTTTATACAAAATAATCACATTTGAATTAGGTTTTGAGTTGAATTTCTTTCATATTATAAGGAGCCTCCAGAAACTCAAAAGTGAACAGAACAAATAGTAAATATACAGGCAATATCCAACCAAATTCAATATTAAAATATGATAATACAATTACAACCCAATTAAATATTATTGAAATCCACATACAATGCTTAGAAACAAAGTAATTCAATGCATGATATAATATTTGTCAAATTATTTTCTCCAAACGATTATCTATATACCAAAATATAATTTACCCGTCTCATAGTAAGATATTCTTCATAACTTGGTATATTACGATGTTCCTGCTCGAGGGTTAAAACTAAGTTAGGAAATCCCCACAATTGTAAATTTACCCTAGTAAATGTTTTCCCAAGTGTATAACTTTATTCATTAACCAGTCATTTTACCCTTACTTCTATAAAATAATCTCATTTCATTCTTCATTCGTATTATGAGGAGCTACCAGACAAACAAACGTCGCACAACAGAGCCGCAGCCGCCGAGGCCGGCAGCACCACTTACTTTTGCCTTTGAACGCGGTGATGACGAGCTTGAAGCCGTTGGACTCGGTGCCCCAGCTGTCCGTCACGTACTTGAGCGTGACGAAGTTGGTGCGCGTGTAGATGATGCCCACCGAGTGCTTGGTGTTGCGGCATGACAGGTCCGACTGCAACAGGCAAAGACACACACGCTCAGAAAATGTTCCTTCGGAGCGCCGGAGATGGGATTTCCTAGAACGCCACCACATGTCACGGAGGTCATTGAGAATATTAACAGAAGCTGAACCTTCCACGAACACCGAGCCTCTGCCGTCGTTCGGAACCGTGGCGGCAACCGACCCCTTTGGAACGTTATCTGTGGAATGACACGAGCTAGTTAGGAAATATTATTTTAAAATTCTGAGAATTCCTCTCTGTTCTAATGAACGTCTAAATGTTATGAACAGGTAAAGTTGTCCATAGGACGATGGGAAAGTTTAGTAGCGTGCTGAAGTGCTAAATGCTGCATAGAGACAATGAATGAGAATCTTCTTGACATGCAATGAAACGTTTACAAAATTATGGAATACTTTTCGGTGACAAACTGTTGTTTTTAATATATCACCTGTCAAATAAATAATTTTCTTTCAAAAATTTAATCAGTCGTTGTGAGAGAAATGGGTTATAAGTACTACATTGCTGTAAAATGCAAATGAAAATTTTACGTGACAAGCACTCATACATAATAACAATAAATATGTAATTTCATATTTTTCAAAGCTTGACTTCTCAATTGAGAAGAAGACCGTAGGGATAATTCATCTTGTTGGTATTACTATACCATCTGGTTTGTGCGACTCTAAAAACACCATTTTAGGGCACCATGCATTATTGAATGTATTAATTTTCAAATTGGGCTTCCTAATGAAGTCCTGCATAGACCGAAATGTCAAATAAATAATCACAACCATATAAAGAGATGTTTTCATATTCCCAGGTGTCGCTATACTGTGAATTATCACAAAAGTATGCAACTGAATAATAATATCCTTCATCTTCTGTTAGGTAAATTAGTTAGCAATTAAATCATAAAATAGAAAACTCAAATTTGAATGTCTATTAAATTCAAAAAAGCATCATGTTCGCAAATGCACATTTACAGGGGTAAACATTTTACACTAAGGAAAATGGAAATGAATATTGGTGTACTTGGTTGTATGTGTATTTATAGAACGTACATTGTTCCGTGTAACTTCTGCATTTTTAAGTCTACCAACAGGGTTTTATTACGCATCATGTAGTAGGCAAATGGCCTTTAATAGACATTTTTAATCGAATTTTGGCAAGCAATATACGAGTTTGGGCCCTCGTTTAGATTCAAAATACCGATTAACCATGAACACCTCACCAACAAACTATACCAGACCACATCAATATATACGATGTGAGTGTTAGAGAAGTTTTATAACAATCGTGGAATTATTTCTGAATACCTCTGGTCCCAAGGGGTTGCTCCGCCAGGAGTTTGTGGTAAATACATAAGGTTTATATATATATTTAACCCTCCATGAACGAAGATTTACGTTGTAGGTTTTTGAACAGTATTGCTTCCGCCGTACGGTCGGTAAATGAAAGGAACAATATGCAATTTATGTATGCCACATAAATTTATGGAGGTTTAACTCTGCAGGGAGCGAAGACCATAAATTTGAACACAGTGATAATGCAGGTAACTCTCTAGAGCATTAACTTTGTCTTTTCATACCTCTTACACATTAAAAAATGAAATATGTGTATCGAAATATCGTACTTCAGTTTAGTCAAAATAAAGCAGTTGTAACATACATTCAGAACTAGAACACTCTTGGAAACAGAGCATTAGAAACATAAGAGAATGACTAAACTACCAATTAAATGGAGATAAATTCATTTACAAAATAGATAATCCTAATAATAATTTCTTGAAAAACTCATGACAGTTGATACAGACAAATTACATTCCTTTAACTAATGTAAGTAGTAAATTTCGTAACAAAATTAAATAATGCATTACTAAATCAATTAATTGATATTGGTTCGTATGCTTCCGCGGCCGGAGTTAATGCATTCTTGGCTATCCGGGATGAGCCGCGTCTCGGTCAATTGTACTGACTGCTGGCAGCAGTATAGCTCTGAAGAAGGTCACAGCAAGATGGCCGAAACGCCAGTACAACTGACCGAGACGCGGCACATCCCGGATAGCCAAGAATATATTAATTGATATTGTAATTTCGTGCTAACAAAAAATAACACGACTATAGTAAGTAATAACGGACCTATAATATTTAAATTGTAACGCAAATAAAATCGTAAAATAGCAATTAAAAGTGTGGGCCGTTCTGAGGAAATGCCCCAAAAATAAGAAATGGGAGTGCAAATCTCCATTCCCCGCCCGAAGCGCCACCCCAGCGAGCGGCTCCGCCCAACGCCGGCGCTGTGTGAAGGCGGCGGCCAGTACGATCGCATGATCGCGGGTACGCGGCGCCGTAAACTGCGGCTCGCCCGAGTGACGTGTGAACGTTGCCCGCGCCAAGCCACGCGCCGCCGCCGCCGCCAGCGCTGCAGTTGACCGCCACTCGTAAATCGCGCTCTCTGGCCTCCACCCCCCAACGCTCGCCGCCTCCGCCGTCCCCGAACCGGCCTGGCCTCCCGTCCAACCCCGCGTCCATATGTCGCTTCTCAACGTCCTCTACCTCGCAATCCACTACATCCCTCCCCGACCACGCCTCCTACCCGACCACGCCTGCCTCGCACACGCCTTCCACCCGACCACCGCCCCACCCGACCTACTCAACCCCCTCGCCCCTCCGACCACGCCTCCACCCGACACCATCACCCGCCAATCCCCTGACACCAGCCTCTCCACCCGACCACGCCTCCACCCGACCACGCCTCCACCCGACCACGCCTCCACCCGACCACGCCTCCACCCGACCACGCTCCCTTCGTCCAATCCCCTGCCGACCATGCCCTCCCATCTACCCCCATCCTCCCCTACCCCCAGCCCGATCCACCTCCGAACATGCCTCCATCTAACTCCACCTCTCTTCGACCCCAACCCACTTTGACAATGCCCTCTGACCCTTCTACCTTGCCGAATCTTACGCCGTCGACACCTCTGACTCCACCACAAACGGACTGCCTCTAACTCTTGTCCATCCGTCCTCGTGGCACCTAACCTTGCACATATGCACTTTATAGCTCGCTTCCCTGATTTCGCCTCCGCACCGACTCCACCCATGAGGTATTCACGGGGGGGCAACCATTTCCGCTGGGGCAAGGGCTTCTCCCTTCCTCTCGCCACATCCACCACTACAACTCCAATGCAGTGATCTTCGCTGAGAGCCATGCTATGCGCTTGGGAAGGTTCGACCAGAAGACTTTCCTTGTTCTGAGGTCCTGAGTCTCAGGCCACCTTGTGGGGAACGGTTGGACTTGAAAGACGGCCTGAATTGCAAAAATAAAAATAAATAAAATTGTGTACTGTTTGACAAATATTGTCACAAATATTATCAAAATCCTGGACATACTTTTGAGTATTATTTTCCACCCTATATGTAATGCCCTATATGAAATGGCAACACGATATCAATATTATAATAAGTCGATTTCCTATCATAATATTGTATAAAATTTAGCTAAATGATTATTTAAAAATGGCATAGCATATACTCGTATTTGTTTTCATAGCTCTTATCTAACTTTGAAACGATATAAATGGGGTAGAAATTGTTTTGATATATTTAAAATATTACAATAAGAAATACCGCGAATGCTTGTATTATCGACAAATCTCATTCTGCACTCGTATTTAGTATAATTATTTTTAAAGTAAATTAATAAACTAAAATAAAACTATCAAAAGAAAAAATACATGTTGTGATTTAACATACCGCTTCTCGTGAATGTTGTGATTTGAATGAACCAGAAATTGTGGAAAATAACTCTACCATCTGGAATGATTTTGTGTAATAGAATGGAAGATATTCGTAAACCTTGTTTAAATTCTGCAAGGTTTCGTTATTATTTTTCGCTATTAAAAAAATTAAATTTAAAATTAGAAGAAACCAGTATTAAAGCACACTATTAAATAAATTACGCAACTATTATTTAAAGTTTAGGATGTTGATATATTTGCCTTGAACTTCACGTACACGCGGAATTTGACGGTTTACTTTATGTTGTCGAATTATGCTTGTTATATCCGTTAGTTTAAGTTTAAAAGTAAGTTTTCAATGGTGTTGTAGAATGTTTATTTCTAAAACTTCATTGTCTTGAACATTAGCTGGTACCATCTGTGACAATTATAATCCGAAAATGTATGCACTGCTGACATGATTCATACTGCTTTTATGTCTGTACTATTTGCTTGCTTACACAACATAGTACAATGTGCTTCTTCAAAGAATAAACTTATTTGAATATAGAACCATTAACAGTTGCATTTAGGGTATATTACATTGACAGAAAAATGACAATTTTTTTGCTGATAGATGGGATAGGCTGGAATTTGAATTAAATCCCTCTAGCTGTAATATTATTTAATACAAGTAATTCATGCGACTTATTAACGAGGTTATATTTAAATTGTAGGTTTTCACTTAATAATAATTTGTGTAATTTGTAATAATTATGATAATAGTTTTAAGAATGCATTTTAACTTATAAATTTGTTGAAAACTTGACAGTGCTTATTTGCAGTTGATATTTTAATGTTAATAATAGTAATAATAATAATAATTATTATTATATTTATTATTATTTAATATATTTATTATTATTATTATTACAAATATTAATTAATTTTAGATTACGTATTCATTCTACCTTTTGAAAATGTCAGTTAAATTATTTTGTGTCCCAAAATAAAACAATGTTACACGAATATATCTGCAACCAAGATGAATATTAAATAAGACAATTGTCTTATCTTATTCATGTTAAGTACGCGACTGATCTCCTAAACTGATCAGATAACACGTGTAGCCCCCGCCCCCCCTCGGGGTTCCTTCGCGGTAATGAGGCGCGCAATCGATCCGATTCCCAGGCTTCGTGTCCACATGCTCGCGTCCAATGCGTGTGTCTGTCTGTCTGTCTGTCTGTCTGTCTGTCTGTCTGTCTATCTGTCTCTCTGTCCAGGCGCCCCGTCGCTGCCCCCGACGTGCTGCAGCCGCACGACACAGCCCGGCGCGTGTCCACAATCCTCCGCGAGAGGGCATCTCGCTCTCCAGCTAGGACCATCCGCCGGAGGCACTCTCGCGACCAGATGTCTGCTTTATTTTGAGAAAGTGGTACATAGTCAATACAAAATATTGTAGATCAAGTGTGACAAAACACGAGTCGAAAATACATTAGAATGGATTGAATTGATGCCTTATTTTTCGTGGCGAGTCTCAGGCCATCAGACTCTTCCGTCTGACCACGCAAATTTCGCTACGCTCCTTTCACCAACGAGCGGAGAATTGAGGTATTTCGTGTTCGACGAAACAAGCGATTTGAATTTAGCTCAGAGGTATCATTTAGGCTTGAGAATCTTCTACATGCAAGTAAATCTACTAACATGGGACAGCCGGTTTTACTTCCCCTCCGAAGGAAGGCTCCATACGAAGGATTTTTTCGCCCTTAAAAATCCACGGCGTCGATCGGGTTTAAACCCGCCAACTTGGGTACAACAGTCCGGTACGCTATCCGTTACACTATCGCCGCAGTGACGCACTTTTCTTTGTAAATTATACAGAATAGCCGTATTATCGGCACACAAATGCGCAAAGTAAGAATAATGAAATAATAATGCAAATAATACCGCAGCTAATTCACTTTCGAATATATTCCCTGGGGGCGCTGGGCATGCTGCGGTTCACGGCGCAGTCCCCACACGCGGCAAACTGCACAGCTGAGGTGAGGGGTGCGGGTCATCCCATTTATTCAATAATACCATCCAAAAATACATTAGAGACCAAAAGTACATTAGAGCATTCAAACTGGTGTCGTTGCATAGGTTACGTCAAAAGAAACGTTACGTGTGTCCTTGAAGGGTTGAAAAAAAATAGTTTGTTTCCGAGTGAGCTTGGATAGAAAGTGGGCTAAACGTGAAAAAAGTTGCAGGTTATACGTCCGCCTGTTTTCCCTCTACATCATACTCTTAAAACCACAGTTGTTTCCGTCTTCAATCTGTTTGTTGGAGGACTGGTGGTGTTGAGGAATAATTTCCACTGCAGCAACAGCATAAAGATGAAATAAATGAAATAAACCAAATCATCTTTTCTTGGTGTGTTATATGCAGAGAGGATATTTCTTTCCTCACAGACAGGATTGGGACTTCGGTTCCACATGTAAAAGTCCCAGTGGGAAATTAGAAACTCCTTTTGGGTGCTCCGTTTCGCGGCGTTCTCCCATCGTTAGCGCCGGGGCGAGCGCAAGGAGGAGAGAGGTTTGGGCTCTGAGTCTTCTGGGTGAACAACGCGATGGCATCGGTTACGCACTGGTTTTATCACAGCAGCGACCGATACTTCGAGTTATTGAGGAGGGACTGTCCCGACGCGTCTTAACGACTCCGGAACAATCCGAAATAGTATTAAAAAATTGTATTGTAAAAGTATTCTTTAAAAATCTAGTTACTTTTTACGTAATCCCGCCAAAACGTTGCGAGCTATCAACCAGACAACGTCTTAAATTTTTATTTATACGCACTACTTTTTTATGTTGCCTACAAAATCACCTCAGGTGACACACACTCACCACACTGCCCCAAGCGCCTCACCTCTGACTCTCCATCTCTTCTCATGCTGCCCGCTCAAGGCCCAACCCATGGAAGCGCTGCTTTTTTTTTAAAATTACCCCACCAGTATCCCTGGAGAGGCGGTAATTTATTTGCTTCAGGGGTACTACATATCTGCGAGCGCGCCGCAGCACTTGGCTTTTGCAGCAAAAGAGAGGGAAAAGGTTGTTATTATTAACTAACTACAGCTAACCTTAGAACTAAATTATAGCTAGAATGCCTTATACTACCAACGTACCTATAAAATGGCTCATTACCCATGTACCTAGGTATAGTGGTTGATAAATTATGAAGACTGTCGCGTTTAAATTTCAGCTTTTTCTTTTTAATATTCACTCATTCACTCATCATTCACTTGTCTTCGATTCACATGTATTGACACAATAAGCTAGACCAGGAGAATTAATTGTGAGTGAAAGGATAACTGTAAATAGGGACAATTGTTAGATATAGAGAAACAGCCGTAGTGCCGGTCTCTACAAAGGTTTCTTCTCACCATTTCGGATCCTCCTAATCCTCTCATATCCAATTCGCTATTAGGACGAGGTTTTAATCGTAACCTCTGACAGACAGTCATACTCATGTTTCAGGGCACACAACTTGAAGAGTGAATGGCGAGACTAAAACTCTCTCTAAAGGCGGAGGAACCTTAGAGTATAGCTATAGAAAAAAACAAATGACTTTGCGAGGATGTTCAGAATAAGAAATATAATTGCACATAAGCATAATTTTAAATATGTGCACTTAATTTACGTTACATAAACGGAAGATGGTTACTCTAGTCTTTCGGTGTTACGTAAACGGGCAAGCAAGCTTTTAGGAACATTGAGAAAAATTGAGAAAATGTGTAAAAATTATAGTCAGAAGTTAGCTTGTGAAGATTTAATACACAAGTTACGTCGAATAGTGTCTTATCTTTAGGTAATGTAAGATACAATAAATTTATATGTTGAAAATTTATACTATGCAAGATCTAAATTTAAAAAATTAAACATATAGTTGTAATGTTTTCATCTTTAAGCATAGAACATGAAAAATACATTAAGAATAAAAATTAAATAATAAATAAAAATTTTCAAACATCTATTCTAGACCATACCATTATATTGTTAGAGTTTTATATTAGAATTTAATCTCTTAGTGGAAATTATTCTTCAAAATGGTATTATCCCATTAACATTATCGTATATGTAACACATAACAAAATTATCCCACGAAACGATAATTATTCTACAGGGTGGCAACACTGTCACAGAATATTTTCCTTTCGAGTGATTCAAGTCCTGGAACGCATGCAGTAACTTGCGGCGTCTGCGTAGCACAATTTCTAGTGACCTGTGCCATTCATTCCTTGGTTGCCGGGAGCCTGCCTGACTGACGGTGCATTCAGATGTCATCACAGTTGCATTGCAAATATCTGAGAGCGCTCGGTTGACGTGGCGATAGCGGTAAGTTTTTCTTAAATGCACATAGAATGTCGGCCTGAAACACTGCTTTTCCACTTGCCCCATTAAGATAAACAAAATGAGGTATCGGTCTCCTCTACAGGTGCCAAATAAGTTTTAGTTGCCTAAAACACATGTTTCTAGATAAATGTTTCAGAATATTCTGAATGTATTCGCAAACATATAATCGGTGCCACACCAGGAGATCTAAACGCGTCAAATGACATCTTTTTTGTCACGATTTGTGGAAGGGAAGGGGTCTAACCGTGAGTGACGCAAGGACGGATGCAGTTTACTCGAATACTCTCCAAGGATTTAAGAAGTAATTGTTTCCAGAACAATAAAAAGCACACGCCTAATAATATTGATTGGATCATACAAAGTGAATGGAGGAAAGAAACGAAAGATGACAAAATTCAGAAAGGAGAGAAAATTTTAATTTTGGGGATTTTTCTTATATCAAACTATAACTCACGTTCGGAGATTACATACCAAATATTTCTTCTTTCTAGAAACTGTCTTTTTTACATTTCGAACCTACGACCATGTTCCTTTAGGCACGTTAAGCTATACGTTTTTTCTTTCAGCTCAAAAGCCTTTTTATTTTGTTTCTGTTTTGAGAGTGCATACAACAGGGATTTGACTTGTAATGAGAGCGCAGAGAATATCCGACCTTAGGGTTTGAGGCGAAAACCATTGTCGAGCTGAATGCAACGATAGAGACAGACAACATGAACATGAACTAATGAAAAATTAATAATAATAATGATAATAATAATAATAATAATAATAATAATAATTATTATTATTATTATTATTATTATTATTATAGACAACGGAGAAAAATATATAAATAAAAAGCCACAGTTTTGGAACAGTTACCATCTGTACGCGATAAAGATTGTATGCGAAGTATAAAGGTTAATTATTCATGAAAAATACTGTGAAATCAGTTTTCACTATTCTGCTTCCTTGCACTCTACATAACCAGTGTTTTATCAGAAATTGGTAGGTGTACAATTAGAAAAGGTTTGACTCGGGTATAATATCTCTGGAAATTTCGTTGAGAATATTAGTGTATCCGAAATGAGCTTAAGACTATTTGCGAATCAGGTGAGACGGAAAAGAAACGAAACACGGACACGAAAAGAAAATTACAAGCAACAGAAAAATATAAAATGGGAGAGGTGGGTAAAGGGGTCTATAACAGAAAAAGAAGCTTTTTTTGCAAAATTAAAAACAAAATGGCGGATGGTCGGGGAAGAATCATTTTCATCGACCACCGGCTACTACATCCGTTTTGAAAAAAATCCCCCCAGTGGTGCTCTAGCGCAGACCCTCAGTTCCCGCAGGTCAGCCCCTTGTTCTAACTGCGTTACGGCGCAATGAACCCGCACGGTTTCACTTTACGAGAGCCGGCGGCACAAAGAATAGGCGCAGACGGGCGCGCGGGGGTGCGGGTTCGTCCGGAGGCGCGGAGGTAGAGGGACGCCAATCTCCGCCTACGGGCTGTAAAGTCGGCGCCGACGTCGGCGAGTGCGGGAGAGTCAGCGACGGCGACGGCGGCAGCGTCGACCCGTCCCCCCACCCCGCCCCGGCCCGGCTCCGCCCCTCGCGCGGGGCGCCGCCAAGATGGAATGGCGCCGGCCGCCGACACTTGCAAGGGTGTTTTTTCTCTCGGCGGCGACGGAGGCCGGCGCGGGCGGTGGGGCGCGCGGGCGGGGGTGGAGGATGAGGCCGGCCCTGCGCGCACGTTGCCGCCGCGCCGCCCCACCGCCGCCGAGCTACTAAATGAGAAGCGCCGTTCCGGCCCCCGTCCGCCCCAGGCCCACCGTTATTGATTGGAGCGGCCGCCCGCCCGAGACGGCGCGACGGCGCTCGCGCGCGCCTTCCTCTCTAAATCGGGGGGCCCGACGTCCCACCCATCGCGCCGCCTGCTGCACATCGCCGCTCCGGAAGACGCGCTTGGCTGCCTGCCGAATATTCTCAAGATCCGAGTGATCGTGTAAATAACGGGGGGTTCGCGTGAAATTTAAACAACGGCGATTTAAAATTTAAGCAACTGAGACAGAACTAAGGAGCGGGACAAAGTGTCATTCCATCTAGTCAGATTACATTATGGTCAAAGGACCATTCTGTACACAGATTAGGTAGTTAGTTCTGACATTAGCTCTAGCTAGGCAATGGGTATTAAATCTTCCTCTGCATAAAAGGCCAAGTAGTTCTGCGGCGAGCGACAGGTTCTCTGCTGCTTTAAAGCCAATGATTGACAGCAATTCCTAAGGCATAAATATAGGAGAAAATTGAGAATTTAAATCCTGCCAATAATACGATAGGTTTAGTGGCCGGGAGAAACACTTAGATGACATAATTTGAGCTGTGGGGGCTGTGTGATCTGGGTTTGGATTCAAAAATGTTGCTTTTTGACCTGTATTTGAAGTCTGCTATTGAGCATATTTCTGTTATAATTTTATAAAGCATAGGAAAGCTGAATATAGCTGATGCAGTGTAAAGGTCATAAGAGCTACAATGAAGACTTCAGCAGTGGTACTATTCATGCAATATTGTTTAGAAAACTATATTAAGATAATGTTGATAAAATGTATTACACTAAATTTTGTATGTGATGATTTTTGTACTCACACTTCGTAACATGAACCCGTCATTACACGTATATTTATTACACACATATATGCGGCGTGTGTGTGCTTTTCACTTTTTATAGACAGTTTTATTCTCCAGTAGTAACGCTGTATTTGTAGTAAAATGATCACTAATGTTTCGGAAAATAATAGTTCATGGCACTAGGTTGTTGAAATGAATCTCGTGAAGGGTGCCTCTTAGATAAAGTGGCTCGCGTTTCAATTTAGGAAAATTCACGATACGAGACACCGGCCGATTTATGGGATTCGAGGATCAATTCAGGCCAAAATTACTCAGTTATAATGCAATCATTTCTCCGAAAGCCTAACCAAATCACAATGAACATCGCTGTTTGGGCTTTTCACAGGCCTCCGTTCACCTGCGCCGTTTATGCGCGAGAGCTGCAGGCTGCAAGGCGCGCCGGCAGATACGCGCCGGCTGAGGGGGGGGCGGGGAGAGCGCGGGCCGCGAGGGAGAGTAGAGGCGCGGACACGCGCACCTGAATGAAACTTTTCATCGCCAGGCGTGGTGGTGGCAGGTAGGAAGGGAAGGGAAAGGGGAGGGGAGGGGGGCTCGTTTGAGAGACGCAAGCGAGCACGGCGCCGAAGCTCCTCTGAGAGGCTGGCGGTGGCGTCGAACCTCAAATTCCTCCTCCCGTCCTCTTCCTTCCATTATCGCTCCTCCTTCCCTTCGCTCGAGTTGGCGTCACGAGGGCCTCTCCGCACGGCGAGAGAGGGTAATAAAATTAATAACTCTTTCATTAACGACGGGCCGCTGCCGCCGCGCCGCGCTTCACGCGGTGGGAGGTGGCGGGAGATGCGCTCTTTACTAGGTATTGGCTCAGCAAACGCGTGCATACATAACGCTGCCCTGACGGCGGACGCTCAAGCAGCGCCGAGGAGGGAAAGGGAAAACGGTCGCTCAAATGGCAATCGGAATACGAAAGTCCTCCGCGCTCGGGTAGGCGCTGCCTGAAGCCAAGACGCGAAAAACCCGTTGTGGCGGATAGCATTAAGATGTCGCGATCTTCAGATACAATAACAAGGTTGCACCAAGATATTTCTATATACTTTGACATACATAGATATTTTGTTCTAACTACACATTAAGATATCAAGAATAAGAGTAAATACATTCGCCAGGGTGCTTCCTGAGAATGAAGAACTGTGAAGAAAAAAATAGAAATTATGAAAACTCGACTATTAATTGGTCAAGTATTTTTAGTTTTATTATATGTTTATGAAAATGTATGATTCGTATAAAATGTTGATGTAGAAGTTCGTTGAAAAATATTTCGCGGCAATTACTGCGCAACTGTTTGGTGTTTTAACATTATTTGAATAATTTTAAATCAAGAATTTAACACATTGCATGAACACAAATTCAAGGAGCAAACATTGAGGTGAGCTAAAGAATATAATAAATTAGAAAAACGCGTTATTCTATGGTAGCTATTCGGGAAGAGGATAAGCTTGAATTCATGTAAAGTCTGACCAGACAATAAAGGCTGGGATAAATTTACAAAGAGATTTACTTAGAAATGTTCTTCTGAAATAAGAATATTTTGATAAAATAAATATTAAGAGTTCATTTTCACCTTATTAAGGTGAATAAATTGGAAACAAAAATCTAAATGAAAAACTCGCCAATTAAAATATACATTCATAGGCAGCGTGTTTAGTTACATATTAAAAAGTTTAATACCCAGAAACAACAACAAGAAAATAGAATTTACAATTAAAGGTGATTCGAGAGACAGAAAAATATCATTTGGACAGTGATACAATAATTCAACAATTGGCAGAGAGCTAAAAAAAACATATCTTTCGGGTTCGAAAAATACTCCGTATACGTCAAAATAGTATTGCCTATGTCAATTTTAGCATGTCCGCAAAAGATAACCAGAACATTTATTTAGCAGCAATATATGATTCTACTGAACCATATTTCAACTTATATATACAATTATTTACTCTTAATACCCTACTAAAAATTAATAGATATCTGAAACTCGATTCTACGCAAATTCAAACAGTTTCCCAATATATACATCTACCCCTTACATTTTCCCTTCTCTTTTTCAGTGGTATTATTGGATTGGGGATTACAGTGATAAAATTAAGTTTGAAAGAGAAAATTTAAATAAAATTTTTGTGTCTACTTGTAGAACAAGACAAGCGTTTAAAAATATATCCAAATTCCTTTCCAGATACACCAGTTTCCATTCGCGATTTTGGCGAATGAAGTAGGATTACTCCATGTGTAACTCCATAAGCAACAAACTCGCCTTTCACAAATACCGACCGAACTCTCTTTACCCGACGCCATGATCGGCTGACGCTCTGGGAGTGCCCTCAAAGTCGGACGCGGACGCAAGAAGTGCCGTGGAGCCGACGTGCACGGCCGCCCGCATGCCCGCTGCCTGTTGCTGCCGCGTCACGGCGCCGCGGCGTGAGTCAGAGGCATGCGCGAGCGATTCCGAGCGACGCGTGCGGCACAACTCCGAAATCCACGGCGGAAGGGACGGCGGGGGCGGCGGGGGGCGGCGGGGGCGGCGGGGCGCGCGGGGGCGCGGGGGCGGCGGGGCGCGGCGGGGCGGTGGGGGCGGCGGGGCGGTGGGGGCGGTGGCGGGCGGCCGGGGGCGGCGCGGGGCGGCGGGGCGCGGCGGGGCGGGCGGGGGAGGCGGGGCGGCGGGGCGGCGGGGGCGGCGGGGGCGCGGGGGCGGCGGGCGGCGGGGGTGGTAGGGGGCGGGGGTGGTCAGGGGCGGCGGCCGGCGCGTCGCCGTCCGAGATTCTCTCGCCCCCGCGAACGCCTCGTCCCGCGCCAACGCTGCGTGACTCGCGCTGAGATGTTGGAATCGACAACGGCTCTGGGATCTCGTCATAGGATTTGATGCACCGCAGCGAATTCGGATCGATAAAGACATTGCGTATCAGTACTTTGTAATTTTAGTTAGGTAAACAGTTTCGAAATAATTAAGGGTGGGGACCATGACGACACCAACCATTTTCCACTCATCGTGGTTTTAGGTAACAATTTATGGTTACATATTTAGGACATTTATTGTTACAGTTCTGCCACCGTAAGTGAATGGATTTGACTTCAATGGCTTATCGTATTGATTAAGAAAATTGAACGCCCTCACCATCATGTAATGGTTTGTGGTAACGTCCAGCGTACTCGTACGACCAGGCACGGTTCATAAAACAAGGTCTTGGGCTTACCCAAAATTTTTTTTTAAAAATAAATTTCTATTAGTTATCTATTGTTAGTAGTGTGAAGCGCGCAATCCTTAGTGTTCGAGTTCCGACGGTGATTGGCTTTCCCCTACCTAGTTCTCTTCCGAATTAATCCACTACCAGATGGTGTTGAGGGGAACAATTCGTCTAGCGATCCGGATTCCGGCGCTTCTTTATAGGGTGTAGTTTTAACGAGTGTAGGAGTATCAGACTGTTCTAGCCGGAACAGTTCGCGGGTTCAAAATCTGATTCGAAGCCGGATAGTGATGTTAAGTCCGAGTAAACCACCTTCGTTATACACACTTTCTTAAAAGCCGCGCTTGTCACACATGTTGAGTCCTAGATTTACTTGCAAGACAAGATCTCTCAAAACCTAAATTGAGACCGTAAGCTTAATAATATAGCCAATCTCGCCTGTGCGTCGTCATACAAATGCACACTAACCTGTTCTCCCGTGTATGTTCGAGAGATAATTTCAGCGAAAGTATGGCCGTAGTCAGAGGAAGACTGCTGGCCTATGGATCTGGAGTGTCTACGCATCAGTAAAAATAAGTATAGGACAGCATTATATGTTCATAACGGACGGGAACCGCGTGGCGCACCATTTCGCTTGCCGTCATCCTCATTCTCACCGCTCACTATATTACCTACTTTGTACATGTACTACGCTGTACGACACATTCGAAGATACCAGTCCGAAAGTTAGAGCACGTCCGGCTGAGGCGAGATGTCCAGCTGTGTGGGAAGATCAACTGGTTGGCGAAACCCCATCCGGCAAGCCGCCTTTAGAGTTTCGCAGTCGGACCATCACAATCCAGCATACTGTGGTTACATAGTTCACGCCTTTATCTGTGCGGAGATGCCACGGATAAATAAAGAGAAGAGTGAACAAGCGAAATGGAGTAGAGGGAATGAGAACGAAGATGGAGGTCTCGAACTGAGTTGCTAGGTACCAGACATAATTGACCATAGTACTTTCACATGCACGCTCATAAAGTCAGGGATACGTAGCTCAGTCTCATGAACACATGATGATCTACTTGTCCTGATGACCGGTTGCCTTTTCGAGACCGGCGAGAGTCTCTGGGTTTGAGTCCGACCGGATTCTGACACTAGTACATTAGTTACAGATCGAATCTTCCACGGCGCTGTCTGGGGACAATCTCTGCCGCCAGATGCTTCTGCATGAAGTCCAGTTTTCCGTACTTTCTTAAATCCAGGACTCGCGGGGTGAAATTCCGGGAACGCAGATATGCCTACAACGCGCAGTCACGAACGCAGCGCATGAATTTTGCCTGTCGCTCACATCTTGGTGCCTATATGTCACCCCCTTAGGCTCTGTTGACACACTAACTTATTAGCGACACATGTCGGAGGACCCGTCGCAAACTTCAGTTTGTTCCTAGCTGGGGCGGTGCCTCGCTAGTGGGAGATGCCTGGTTGAAGGAAACCCGCGCTAGTCCGACCGCCGCTAGTCGACGGTAGGTCGCCACCGGGCTCGACATCCCACGCGGGAAGTAGAGCCATCTCCCGAGAGGACAACATGTACTCAACATTACAGAACTGAATTGACGTCTTATCGCGTCCAGATTCGCCCAGAATCACTAATCCAATCAATCAATCTAGTCAACAGGAATTTTTAATACTCGTAGCCACAGTTCGACGAAATCCATCAGACCACAATCCCTACCAGTTTACAACTTGATACTGTTTTATAAAGGTTATTATAGCAGTAGACAGCATGATTATTGTAGCATTGCTACGAGTATACAGTCTGTAATCAAGTTAGCAAGTATCTGCCCAATATTCTCTGAGCAAACAGTAATAAATCCCCGAGGCAACGTTCCAGAAAAAAATAGGATCGATATCTCCTCTATTCGTTTGCAAGTCTCTAAGTAATTGCTTTGTTACTTTTTTATTAAGACAATTATTTAGATTCTTTCAAAACAGAGGCTTTCTTATTGTTCAAAAATTCATTCTACGCTCTAGCGCAATTTCACAGAAATAAATTCTATCAATTGTGAAACGCCATTTGTACTCACAGTGACAAACGGCGAATAGACATGACCAGACATATCATGACTCCTTGAGAGGGTATTGCGTCTCCAGTAAGCCCCTTGTTGGGTCATCCATTTACGCCAAAGAAAAATGGCACATGAGATAAAAAAGGCTTGAAAATTTCAAATTGCAGAGACAAGAAGCTTCAAGGGCCAGAAAAATCCTTCCTCCCATGCGTGCCGCAGGGCCGGCGATGAGACCTCGCGGCGGCGAGCGAGCGCTGGCCGCAAGGGTGCGTAAGTCTGTCGCCCAACGGGGAGGCGAACGCGTCGCGCCGATCGTCACGCCTGGCACAGCATCGGCCGCGAGACCGGAGCACAGCACGCCGCGGGGCTGGGCCGGGAGGGGCGGGAGAGGGCGGGGAGGGCGGGGGCGCAGCCGCAAAATCCTCGGGGTGGCGCCATAACAGCCGCAGATCGCTCCCCAGGCGGCCGCTGTATGCAAATCCGAACGTCATAATGCGCGGCGGCGGCTGGGCTGAAAGAATGCAATGCTGTAATCGCCCGGGCGCCCACCGCCCGCCGCCCCGCCCCTGACGCCCCATCGCCGGCGCGCGCGGCCGCGCCCCGAACAGAGGGCCCTAAACCCTACCAAGGCCTTCGAAACGATACTTTCTTTAGGTGGTTTGCGCCATTCTTTGGTCTATGGAGAAATATTTTGCGTAACCAACACATGTAAGTTTCATGTAATGAAGATTATGTACATTGTACAACATGTGACATTTGCAACTTTTTTACTTTTTTTTTTTTTTTTCCCCTTTTTGGCGCTTACCAACATCATTGAGTAGAAAAAAATCGCCATCTACTAAATACGCACGTGTCACATGCCACCGGTTGCGTACCATTGCTGCAGCCACCATAAACGCAATCGGACGTTACAGATATGAATACTATATAATTAAACTATGCAGTCATAAGCCCTTGCACCTAAATATGGTGTAAGCTGTACACAGAAAACAAACCAAATACTCGCCCAACGTAGGTCCCGAGGCACAGTGTGCTGGTGACCATGTGAAAACGCATCGGAGTAAATTTGACCTCACGCACTGTGTTCAGCAGAGGTGTAGCTCGAATGTAAGCTTCTTCGATTCGAACATGAAGTGACTGAAATTGAAGAGGTCCTTATACCCGTACGTAATATCTCAGTAAGCTGTAACAAGAGTTCAGCAAATAAGCTCGTAAACGTGTGAAATAAATATAGTAGTAATATTTGAATATCTAAGTCTTCTCTAATGGCTCTTTACAACCTCTGCGCAGGCACCAGACAATCCCGATAAAGCTCTTTGTGATTTCGAAGTAATCATCCAAGAACCAAGCATTTAAAATGTTAGCAAGTGGATTGTGAAAATAAATAAATACAACATGAAAAAAATCCTAGAATGTAAAACCTTTTTCAAGATTTACTGCTTTCTTTCAAAGATTCTTTCAGGGCAAGGACTGATGAAACTTGGGTAGTAATTTTCTTTTTTTTTGGTTGGTAAAGCTATATTGTATATAGATATAATGCTACAAAATTATATATAAAATACTTTAAGAATCTATTGTAGGTTTTTGTATTCCCATTCATGTGGTGTTACGACCAAATAAACATTCCATTGTTATATTTTTCAATAAATAACCCTTTATAAGACCATTTATTATTTTCTTTTCCGGGAATTTTGAGATAATATTTTCATTTTATTACGTTTTAGCCTGTTTTAATTAATGTTCCATACAATCTCCAAATACACTATCTTGGTTTACTTCTCTACGTGTTACAAATGTACTCTTGTGACTCTGTTCTTGCTTCAAAATGAGATACGTTGCTTAAATAAGGATAATCATTAACTGAAATAAGATGTGTTTATTCAGTGCACATGCTTGTTCTTTCACTTTTTCTTTTAATCGCTTCTATTTTTTATCTTTCATTTTTTCTTTTTTTATTTCTTTGTCTTCTTTCTTTGCTTTTCTTTACCTTGCTTCCTTTATTGTCTAGGTTGTTACGTTTTTATCCATTGGTTTTCGCCAAGCGCGTCTATCGGTATTTTGGACCGAGTGCCCGCCATCCCCGCCACCCCCGCACCGCCGCCGCGCGCCTCCTGGCACTGCGGCGCCCGCCCGCCTCCGTTGCCTTCACCCCGTGGCCGCTATGAAATATACACGAGTCCCGCACCGCCCGCCCCCGTCCCGCTACCGCCCCCTCGGCCGCCCCCGCCCCGTCCCGCCCCGCCCCTGGCCCCCGCCCCGCCCGCCCCGCCCCGCCCCACCCGCGCCGCGCGCTGCACTCGGCGGTCGCCGCTCCGTGTTCTTCACCCTGCGCTGTTTCCTGCCTCCGAAACTCCGCGCCTGCAGCCCTTGTGAGCTGAGGCGGAAAGCCACGTTCGCTGCTTTTGTCGAAAGCTAACGAACTCCCCACTTGGGGAAAGCGCTAACGTAAATATATATACAGACAGATATGCTACCTACAATCAGAATACGCTTTGTGTTGGCTTGACTCCTGTTTTAGCTTGCCTGATCGTTCATCCCCCCCTCGTTGTATTTTTTCCTGGCCCTATTTCTGTTTTTTTTTCTTTAAAGCAAATGTAAAAAAATAATGATGTCGCAAATGTAACTCTATTAGTTAAATTAATGATAATTGAAGGAAAATATTCATAATCCAACCCTTTACTTCATAATACTCGCAACGATTGCACAAATGTTGAAAGTGATTGTAAGAACTGTAGATCTATTGCTTCCATTAATTTTAGAAATACTGAAAAAATTGTACGAAAAGTTAGCAGAAATCTCACTCACGTGATTCTTGTAAGTCTCACTCTATTAGCTAGAAATTCTCCCCAGTGTCATGCCTTTTTATTTAAATCAGTGTTTTTTAGAAAAATATTTGTCTCTACTTAAAGGGCGGGAACATAACTTCAAACATACGAATATCTATAATTACAAGTAAAACACCTGACGAAGTGTCCACTCTCTTGAGGTGTCAGTATCAGATTCCCAACAAAATGCACGTCAATACAAGTACATGAGTTTACACACACTACAGAGTGACATTGAAATACTCAAATTGATGAACAAGTTTATCGCCAAGTAATATATTTTCAGCTGCATAAAGTGTTTTTAAGCATCTGCATTACACTGCGCATCAAAACATAAAATAATATTGGTTTTAACAATAATATTTAATGTATTAAGTTAAACCATTGGAAACTTGGGTGTATTAATTCTAAAAACATAAACATAAGCCTTTAGTTGAGTAAACTGTCTGTGTCATGATTCCCCATCTCGATAAGCATGTTTTGTCCAGTTTTTTCCTGATCCTTGTTAGCCAAAAGGGCTGAGAATGCCTACTTGTTTTCCTTTTGCGACAATAAAGGTAAGCTTCTCTAGATTAGAGCTTCTGTAGAGAAGGTAGATATTCAAATTATTTGTTCTCCCATTTTACTCGTAGCAGTAAATCGGTCATTTACGTTAGAACGCTAGAAATAATAAACAAAATATGTAGGGGAATTTGCCTTGCAACAGTTTATATTTACACCGGAGCGAATATTTTCATTCCCAATTCTTGTCAACGTTCATTGCTACTTCATTCATAATTCAACTTTTAATATGCATGTGTAAAAAAGAGATCCAAAGCTCAAGAAATTCGCGCAAAGATTGCACTTCTCCCTGTAGTATGTCCCACCGTTTTTTTTTACGTAAGCTAAACAAGAAAGTCTGCAGTCTTACAAATATTTCTATAATTTAATATTGTTAATGCAGTACTACCTTCACTAGTTCTCATGCTACACAATTATTATGTAGGAAAAACAGGATTTCTTAATTAACAATAATTATTTCTGCCCGTAATTGTGTTTCGGTAATTATACTTACTATTACGCTTCGTATCCGATTAATACTTTCTGTTCTCTAAACACTCGGCTCTTGCAGGTGTGAAGTTTAATCCCATAAGTGGTTTTGATGTTGTTTTTGGTCATAAAAGCAATAACGAAGAAGTATCATTATTTGTAAGCGTTAACGCTATATATAATTGTGAAGAAACGGCTATTCACTTCCAAACGGGTATTCAGTATAGGTCTTTCATACAAACTCAATGACGTTTTCAACTACTTCCCTTTTCAGAAACGCTCCCTAAAGCTGACACAAATTGTAAAATAATTTTCTCAACAGTTACGCTCTGGTGAATTAGTTCCGGGTTGCGATGTAGCAGCGAATGAAATTCGTCAGCCAACATCGCTTCTCTTCCGATGCTATTGCTTTCGGCCATCCCCCCTCCTCCCTTCTTGTTCTTGTTACGAAGTCAACTCCCGCGAGAACTAATTCTCCTGTTTTTGTCAGACTTCTCGAACTGACTTGAAGGCTAACGCCAAATATAATAAGCTAACTGAAACAACCCCGTACTTACGAATGTTTTTAGAACACAGTATTAATATTTCATATAATAGCTCAAGCAAATTATCCTTTTCGTTTATTTCCAAAAAAACGTTTCTTTTCTAATGTTTCACAAATTAGTATCAATGAGTATGAACTGTTTTCTGATATTGACATTCAATAAATAAAAGGATCATTGAAGAATCAATAGTTTAAATTGTTAAACATGAAAGCCAGCAAAATACTCAATGAAAGAAAAATATTTCCCATTCTTTCCATCATATCTATTTAAATATTACTTCACTTCCTTAGGTACATGTCTAGGACATAATATTAGAGAATAGCAGCGTATTGATTGTAAAACGATTGGTTATTAAACAAAAATTACGAAAAACAATTTGTTCATACGTTTCCTGGAATTTATGTATAATATTACCTATTTGGATGCTTTTTAAAAATATTCGTGAAATGTAGAGTTCAGAAGCTTAATTGTAACATTCTCAAGTGGAATGGCGGGAGAAACATTT
>BOPP01000021.1:1912339-1924738 GCA_017312745.1 Gryllus bimaculatus
TAGGTAAAGTGGCTCGCGTTTCAATTTAGAAAATTCACGATACGAGACACCCCACGATTATGGGATTCGAGGATCAATTCAGCCAAATTACTCAGTATAATCAATCATTTCTCCGAAAGCCTAACCAATCACATGAACATCCTGTTTGCTTTTCACAGGCTCCGTTCACCTCGCCGTTATGCGCGAGAGCCTGCAGGCTGCAGGCGCGCCGGCAGATACGCGGCACGGCGGGGGTGGGGGCGGGGGAGAGCGCGGGCGCGAGGGAGGAGTAGAGGCGCGAACACGGCACCTGGATGAAACTTTCATCGCCAGGCGGTGGTGGTGGCAGGGTAGGAAGGGAAGGGAAGGGGAGGGGAGGGGAGGGGGGCTCGTTGAGGACGCAAGCGAGCACGGCGCCGAAGGCCGCTCAGCGGCCCCTGAGAGGCTGCGTGGCGTCGAACCTCAAATTCCTCCTCCCCGTCCTCTTCCTCCACTTATCGCTCCTCCTTCCCTTCGCTCGAGTTGGCTCACGAGGGCCTCTCTCCGCACGGCGAGGAGAGGGTAATAAAAATAATAACTCTTTCATTACGCGGGCGCTGCGCCGCGCCGCGCTTCACGCGGTGGGAGGTGGCGGGGAGATGCGCTCTTTTATAGGTTATTGGCTCAGAAACCGCGTGCATACATAACGCTGCCCTGGCGGCGGACCTCAGCAGCGCCGAGGAGGGAAATGGAAAACGGTCGCTCAAATGGCATCGGAAATACGAAAGTCCTCCGCGCTCGGGTAGGCGCTGCCTGAAGCCAAGACGCGAAACCCGTTGTGGCGGAGTAGCATTAAGATGTCGCGATCTTCAGATACAATAACACAGGTTGCACCAAAGATATTCTATAATCTTTGAAATACATAGATATTTTGTTCTAACTACACATTAAGATATCAAGAATACGAGAGAAATACATTCGCCAGGTGCTTCACTGAGAATGAAGAACTGTGAAGAAAAAATAGAAATTATGAAACTGACTATTAATTGGTAAAGTATTTTTAGTTATTATTATATGTTTATGAAATGTATGATTCGTAATAAAATGTGATGTAGAAGTTCGTTGAAAAATATTTTGTGAACAATACTTCAACGATTCTTTCCAATTACTGCGCAACTGTTTGGTTTTTAAATTATTTGAAGAATTTTAAATCAAAGAATTTAACACATGCATGAACACAAATTCAAGAGCAACATGAGGTGAGCTAAATGAATAATAAATTAGAGAAAACGCGTTATTCATGGTAGCTATTCGGGAAAGAGGATAAGCTTGTAATTCATGTAAAGTCTGACCAGGAAATAAAGGCTGGGAGTAAATGTTACATAAAGAGGTTTACTTAGAAATGTTCTCTGAAATAATAATATTTTTGATAAATAAATTATTAAGAGTTCATTTTTCACCTTATTAAGGTGAATAAATTGGAAACAAAAATCTAAATGAAAAACTCGCAATTAAATATACATTCATAGGCAGCGTTTTAGTACATATTAAAAAGTTAATACACCAGAAACAACAACAAGAAATAAATTTATAAATTATAATGATTCGAGAGGCAGAAAAATATCATTTGGGACAGTGATAACATATTCAACAATTGCAGAGAGCTAAAAAAACATATTTTCGGGTCGAAAAATACTCCGTACGTCAAAATAGTATTGCCTATGTCAATTGTTACATCGTCCCAAAAGACAGAACATTTAATTAGCAGAATATATGATTCTACTGAACCATATTTCACTATATTATAAATTATTTACTCTTAATACCCTACTAAAAATTAAATAGCATTATCTGAACTCGATTTCTACGCAAATTCAAACAGTTCCCAATAATACATCGTACCCCTTACATTTCCCTCTCCTTTTTCAGTGGTATTATTGGAAAGGGGATTAAGTGATGAAATTAAGTTTGAAGAGAAGTTTAAATAAAATTTTGTGTCTAACTTGTAGAACAGACAATGTTTAAAAATATATCAAATTCCTTTCCAGATACACCAGTTTTCATTTCCGATTTGCGATGAAAGTAGGGATTACTCCATGTGTAACTCCATAAGCAACAAAAATCGCCTTTCACAAATACCGACCGAACTCTCTTTACCCGACCCCATGGATCGGCTGACGCTCGGGAGTGCTCAAAGTCGACGCGGACGCAGAGAGTGCGTGAGCCGACGTGGCACGGCCGCCGCTGCCGCTGCTGTTGCTGGCCGCGTCACGGCGCCGCGACGTGAGTCAGAGCATGCGGCGAGCGATTCCGAGCGACGCGTGCGGCAGCATCCGAAATCCAACGGCGGCAGGGACGGCGGGGGCGGCGGGGGCGGCGGGGCGGCGGGGCGGCGGGGGCGGCGGGGCGGCGGGGGCGGCGGGGCGGTGGGGGCGGCGGGGCGGTGGGGGCGGTGGGGGCGCGGGGGCGGCGGGGCGGCGGGGGCGGCGGGGCGGCGGGGGAGGCGGGCGGCGGGGCGGCGGGGGCGGCGGGGGCGCGGGGGCGGCGGGGGCGGCGGGGGTGGTAGGGGCGGGGGTGCAGGGCGCGGCGGCGCCGTCCGACGATCTCTCGCCCCCGCGAACGCGCTCGTCCCGCGCCAACGCTGCGTGACTCGCGCTGAGATGTTGGAATCGACAACGGCTCTGGGGATCTCGTCATAGGATTTGATGCACGCGCAGCGAATCGATTCGATAAGACAGTTGGTATCAGTACTTGTAATTTTAGTTTGGTAAACAGTTTCGAAATAATTAAGGGTGGGGACCATGACGGACACCAACATTTTCCACTATCGTGGTTTAGGTAACAATTTATTGTTACATAATTGAGGACATTAATTGTTACAGTTCTGCACCGTAAGTGATGGTTTTGTCTTTCAATGCTTATCGTATGTTAAGAAAAATTGAAGCCCTCACCATATGTAATGATTTGGTGGTAACTCCAGCGTACTCCTACGACCAGACACGGTCATAAAACAAGCTGCTTAACAAATTTTAATATCTATTAGTATCTATGTTAGTAGTGTGAGCGGCAAGTCTTAGTGTTCGAGTCCCGACGGTGATTGGCTTTCCGACACTAGCTTCTTCGAATTAATCCACAATTTGGAGGACAATTCTTGCGACCGGTTGTTTTTATGGGTAGTTTTAACGGTTAGAGTATCGGACTGTTCTACCAAAGTTCGCGGGTTCAAAACCGATCGAAGCCGTGGATTTTTAAGGGCGAAGAATTCCTTTGTACGCCTTTGTAAAGTCGGCTGTCCCATGTTAGTATATTTACTGCAAGAACAAGATCCTCAAACCTAAATGAAGCCTCTAAGCTAAATATAAATAGCCTGTTTCGTCTCTCTACAAATGCCTCCTTTCTCCGTTAGTTGGTGAAAGTAATGTAGCGAAATTTCCGTAGTCAGAGGAAGCTGCCGGCCTCATGGCTTGAGTCTCGTCACATAAAAATTAGACATCAATTTAATTCAAACGGGTCACGAACCGCGTGCGATCTTTCCTTCCTTCTCCCATTCTCACCACTCACTTATACACTTTTACATGTACTACACTACCACACATATCGAAGACCAGTCGAAAGTTTAGAGCACGTCCCGGCTGAGGCGGTGTCCCGCTGGTGGGAGATACCTGGTTGGGAAAACCCCCGCAAGCCGACCTTTAGGTTCGCATCGGACCTCACCATCCAGCATATGGGTTACATAGGTCACGCCTTTTATCGTGCGAGATGCCAGCGAAAGTAAAGAGAAGAGTGACAAGCGAAAAATGGACTGTAAGGCAGGGTAAAGTGGATATACCGGAAGAATAGTCCCAAACTCGATTTGTTCAACATGAACTCTGCAGTCAAACAGAGATACGTAGCACAGTTCATGAACTGATGTCACTGCAGTGCCACTGACCGGGAGGTCCTGGGTTTTGAGTCCCGACCCGAGAATTTTCGACACTAGTTACATAGATTAGTCGAATTCAGCCGCTGTCTGGGGAACAATTCTCGCCGCCAGATGCTCTGATAGGTAGTTTTCCGTACTTTCTTAAATCAACTCCGGGTGAATTCCGAAGCAGTATGCTAACAAACGGGTCACGAACCGCGCATGAATTTTCCTTCCTCACTCTTGTCCTATCGTCACCCCTTACTTATTTACTCACTAACTTATTACCACACATTTCGGGAGACCGGTCGCAAACTTCAAGTTTGTCCTAGCTGGGGCGGTGCCTCACTAGTGGGAGATGCTTGGTTGAAGGAAACCCCGCTAGTCGACGGTAACCCCGCTAGTCGACGGTAGGTCGCCACCGGGGCTCGACATCCAGCGGGGGGAAGTCACAGCCATCTTCCGAGAGGACAACATGTACTACACTTACAGAACTAATGACCTTATCCGTCCAGATACGCCCAGAATCACTAATCAATCTAGTCAACAGAATTTTAATACTCGTAGCCACAGTTCGACGAAAAGCCATCAGATCCACAATCCCACCATTTTACAACTTAGATACGTTTTATAAAGGAGTTACATAGCAGTAGACACTGATTATTGTAGATATACGAGTATATCTGTAACTCAAAGTTAGCAAGTATCTGCCAATATTCTCTTGAGCAACAGTAATATATCCCCGAGGCAACGTCAGAAAAATTATATATCGTATCTCCTCTATTCGTTGCAAGTAATGCTTTGTTACTTTTTATTAAGAAATTAATTTTAAATTATTTCAAAAAAGAGCTTTTTTATTGTTCAAAAACTATCTAGCTTAGCGCATCTTGAATTTTCACAGAAAATAATTTCCATCAATTGTGAAGCATTTTGTACTCACAGTGACAAAACAGGACGCATAAGACATGACAGACATATCATGAGTCCTTGAGAGGGTATGCGTCTCAGTAAATTGTTGGTCATCCATTTACGCCAAAGAAAAATGGCACATGAGATAAAAAGGCTTGAAATTTCAAATGCAGAAGATAGAAGCTTCAAGGGCCAGAAAAAAGTCCTCCCATGCGTGCGAGGCCGGCGAATGCAGACCTCGGGCGGCGAGCGGGCGTGCCGCAGGGTGCGTAAGTCTGTCCGCCCAACGGGGAGCGAACGCGTCGCGCTCGTCGTCACCCTGCGCACAGCATCCGCGAAGACGGAGCACAGCACGCCGCGGGGCTGGGCGGGAGGGCGGGGCAGAGGCGGGAGGGCGGGGCAGGCGGCGCAACGAATCCTCGGGGTGGCGCCATAAAGCCGCCGATCGCTCCCCAGGCGGCCGCTGTATGCAAATCCGAACGTCATAATGCGCGGCGGCGGCTGGCTGAGAAGAATGCAATGCTGTAATCAGCCCGGCGCCACGCCCGCCGCCCCGCCCCTGGACGCCGCCATCGCCCCCGGCGCCCGCGCGGCCGCGCCCCGAACAGAGGGCCCTAAACCCTACCAAGGCTTCGAAACGATACTTTCTTTTAGGTCTTTTTGCGCCATTCTTGAGTCTAGGGGAGAAATATTTTTGCGTAACACAACCATGTAACGCTTCATGTAATGACAATTATGTACATCTGTACACATTGTGTACATTGCAACTTTTTTTTAAAACTTTTTTTTTTTTTTTCCCTTTTTTTTTTTGGGCGCCTTTACCAACATCATTGAGTAGAAAAAAATCGCCATTACTAAATACGCACGTGTCACATGCCACGTTGCGTACCATTGCTGCGCCACCATAAACGCAATGGGACGGTTACAATATGAATACTAATATATATTAAACTATGCAGTCATAAGCCCTGCACCTAAATATGGTTAAGCTGTACACAGAAAACAAACCAATACCGCCCAACGTAGTCCCGTAGCACAGTGTGCTGGTGACCATGTGAAACGCAATCGGAGTAAATTTGACCTCACAGCACTGTGTTCACAGAGGTGTAGCTCGAAATGTACAGCTTCTCGATTCGAACTGAAATGACTGAAATTGAAGAGGTCCCTTATACCCGTACGTAATATCTCAGTAGCTGTAACAAGAGTTCAGCAAATAAAGCTTCGTAACGTGTGAAATAAATATAAGTGATAATTTTGAATATCTAAGCTTCTCTTAATGCTCTTACAACCTCTGCAGCAGGCACCAGACAATGCCGATAAAGCCTCTTTGTTGATTTCGAAGTAATCATCCAAGAAACCAAGCATTTAAATGTTAGCAAGTGGATTTGAAAATAAATAAATACAACATGAAAAAATCCTAGAATGTAAAACCTTTTTTCAAGGATTAACTGCTTCTTTCAAAGATTCTTTCATGGCAAGTGACTGATGAAACTTGTAGTAATTTTCTTTTTTTTTGGTTGTAAAGCTATATTGATTATAGATATAATGTACAAAATTTATATAAAAAATACTTTAGAATCTATTGTAGGTTTTGTATCCCATTCATGTGTGTTACGACCAAATAAACATTCATTGTTATATTTTTTCAATAAATAACCCTTTATAAGGACCATTTATTATTTTCTTTTCCGGTGAATTTTGAGATAATTATTTCATTTTATTACGTTTTAGCCTGTTTTAATAATGTTCCATACCAATCTCCAAATACACTACTCTTGGTTTACTTCTCTACGTGTTACAAATGTACCTTGTGACTCTGTTCTTGCTTCAAAATGAGATACAGCTTGCTTAAATAAGGATTATATTAACTGAAAATAAGATGTGTTTATTCAGTGCAATGCTTGTTCTTTCACTTTTTCTTTTAATCGCTTCTATTTTTATCTCTTATTTTTTTTCTTTTTTTATTTCTTTTGTCTTCTTTCTTTCTTTTCGTTTACCTTCTTCCTTTATTGTCTGAGTGTTTGTTACGTTTTTATCCATTGGTTTTCGCCAAGCGCGTCCTATCGGAGTATTTTGGACGCAGTGCCCCGCCATCCGCGCCACCCCCGCCACGCGCCGCGCGCCTCCTGGCACCTGCGGCGCCCGCCCGCCTCCGTTCGCCTTCACCCCCATGGCCCTATGAAATATACACGAGTCCCGCACGCCCCGCGCCCCGCTCCCGCTACCGCCCGCCCTCGCCCGCCCCGTCCGCCCCGCCCCGCCCCGCCGCCGCCCCTGACGCCCCGCCCCGCCCGCCCGCCCCGCCGCGCTGCACTCGGCGGTCGCCCGCTCCGTGTTCTTCACCCTCGCTGTTTCCTGCTCCGAACTCCGCGCCTGCAGCCCTTTGAGCTGAGGCGGAAAGCCAGTTCGCTGCTTTTGTCGAAAGCTAACGAACTCCCACTTGGGAAAGCGTTAACGTAAATATAATACAGACAGATATGCTACCTACAATCAGAATACGCTTTGTGTTGGCTTGACTCCTGGTTCAGCTGCCTGATCGTTTTCGTTGTATTTTTCCTGCCCTATTTCTGTTTTTTTTTTCTTAAAGCAAATGTAAAAAAATAATGATGTCGCAAATGTACTCTATTAGTTAAATTAATGATAATTTGAAAGGAAAATATTCATAATCCAACCCTTTACTTCATAACATACTCGAACGATTGCACAATGTGAAAGATGAATTGTAAAGGAACTGTAGGATCTATTGCTTCCAGAATTTTAGAATACTGAAAAAATTGTACGAAAGTTAAGCAAATCTCACTCAAGTGATTCTTGTAAGTCTCACTCTATTAAGCTAGAAATTCTCCCAGTGTCATGCCTTTTTATTTAAATCAGTGTTTTTTGTAAAAATATGTCTTACTTAAGGGCGGGAACATAACTTCAAACAATACGAATATCTATAATTACAAGTAAAACACCTGACGAAGTAGTCACTCTCTTGAGGTGTCAGTATCAAGAGTTCCCAACCAAAATGCACGTACAATACAAGTACATGAGTTTACAACACACTACCAGATGACATTGAAATACTCAAATTGATGAACAAGTTTATCTGCCAAGTAATATATTTTCAGCTGCATAAGTGTTTTATACATCTGCATACACTGCGCATCAAAACATAAAATAATATTGGTTTTAACAATAATATTTAATGTATTAGTTAACCATTGGAAACTTGGGCTGTATAATTCTAAAAACCTAAATAAGCCTTTATTGAGTAAACTTCTGTGTCACTGATCCCCATCTCGATAAGATGTTTTGTCCAGTTTTCCTGATCCTTGTAGCAAAGGCTGAGATAGCTACTTGTTTTCCTTTTGGACATAAAGGTAGCTTCTCTAGATAGAGCTCTGTAGAGAAGGTAGATATTCAAATTATTGTTCTCCATTTACTCGTAGCAGTAAATCGGTTCATTTACGTAGAACGCTAGAAATAATAAACAAAATATGTAGGGGATTTGCCTTTGCAAACAGTTTATATTACACCGGAGCGAATATTTTCATTCCAATTCTTGTCAACGTTCATTGCTACCTTCATTCATAATTCAACTTAATATGCATGTGTAAAAAAGAGATCCCAAAGCTCAAGAAATCGCGCAAAGATTGCACTTCTCCCTGTAGTATGTCACACCGTTTTTTACGTTAAGCAAACAAGAAAGTCTGCAGTCTTACAAATATTTTATAATTTAGTATTGTTAATGCAGTACTACCTTCATAAGTTCTCATGTACACAATTATTATAGGAAACAGGATTTCTTAATTAACAATAATTATTTCTGGTAATTGTGTTTGGTAATTATACTTACTATTACGCTTCGTATCCTGATTAATACTTTCTGTCTCTAACACTCGCTCTTGCAGGCTGTGAAGTTAATCCCATAAGTGGTTATTGATGTTGTTTTTGTTATAAGCAAACGAGAAGTATCATTATTGTAAGCGTTAACGTATATATAATTGTGAAGGAAACGGCTATTCACTTCAACGGGTATTCAGTATAGGTCTTTCATACAAACTCAATGACGTTTTCCAACTACTTTCCTTTCAGAAACGCTCCCTAAAGCTGCACAAATTGTAAAATAATTTCTCAACAGTTACGTCTGGTGAATTGTTCCGGGTGCGTTTAGCACGAATGAAATATCGTCAGCCAACATCGCTTCTCTTTCCGATGCTTTGCTTTTTCCGCGCCATCGCCCTCCCCCTCATTGTTTCTTGTTACGAAGTCAACTCCGCGAGAACTTAATTCTCCTGTTTTTGTCAGACTTCTCGAACGACTTGAAAGAGCTAACGCAAATATAATAGCAACTGAAACAACCCCGTACTTACGAATGTTTTTAGAACACAGTATTAATATTGTCATATAATAGTCAAGCAATTATCCTTTCGTTTATTTCCAAAAACGTTTCTTTTCTATGTTTCACAAATTAGTATCATAGAGTATGAACTGTTTTCTGATATTGACATTCAATAAATAAAAGGATCAATTGAAAGAATCAATAGTTAAATTGTTAACATGAAAGCAGCAAAATATCAATGAAAGAAAAATTAATTTCCATCTTTCCATCATATCTATTTTAAATATTACTTCACTTCTTAGTACATGTCTTAGGACATAATATTAAGAGAATAGCAGCGTATGATTGTAAAACGATTGGTTATTAAACAAAATTACGACAACATTTTTCATACGTTCCTGGAGATTTATGTATAATATTACTATTTAGGATGCTTTTTAAAAATATTCGTGAAATGTAGAGTTCAGAAGCTTTGATTGTAACATTCGTCAGTGGAATGGGGCGAAGAAACAATTTTTTTACAAACACTGCTGGGTCAATACGAACTTCTACAATGCAATTATCGGTATTCACTTTTTTCAACCAGATAATATCAATTATACATGAATTCAGGAGAAAGTACGCAAACTGTTGCACCCCCCTTTATTCATAATTGAATTTCTTTTGAGTGCCATTCTCCCCCAGGCTCACTGTTGCCCTTAAGTTAGGAAAGTGAGCAACTCACGCGTCACTGCCCGTCTTTTTCCTTTCCCTCTTGTTCCTTTCGTATTCCCTCGTCGTGTACCAGGTAACTCTTTACCCAACTGGCTCTTTGGTCCATGAAGCGTTTCGCTCAACCACGGAAAAAGCACTTTTGTATCTGACTTGCGTACGCGGTGACGGACTCGCCTGGAGTTGGACGTGTGCTTTCGGGAATGATTAACAAATATTTCCAGCGAGGGAAATAGACACATGCCGAGCAAGTTAACGTGCGCACGCAACTATTCTGGGAGTTGTGTGGACCGCTGCGTTGATAATATGAGCACTGGTAAACATGCGTTCTCCGTAATGTAAAATAAACGATACTGAAATGACACTGGACATAGCCAGACTTAGTCACCGGTGTACATATGTATACTCACATTTCTCTCTCTCCCTCTATCTCTCTCTCTCCCTCTCTCTCTTTCTCTCTCTCTGTCTCTCTCTTTCTCTCTCTGTCTCTCTCTTTCTCTCTCCGTCTCTCTCTTTCTCTCTCCGTCTCTCTTTTTCTCTCTCCGTCTCTCTCTTTCTTTCTCCCTCTCTCACTCTGGTAAACAAGCATTCTCCGCAATGTAAAATAACAGATAGACATAGCCAATCTTACTGATCCCTGTACATGTGTTTACCCACATTTATCTCTCCCTCCCTCTCACTCTCTCCCTCTTTATTAATATTACTCGCTCGTTCTAACTTTCTCTCCTGGCCATGTAATGAGTTTTACAAACTTAGGCTGAATAAACACAGTTAAATGCGATCGTGTAGCTACAAACTCTGTTGCCGATACCCAACAGATGGGAACCTGCATCAAATTACGGCACATGGTTTTTTTCGGCTGTTCAGCCACGCTGTTAGTGATGAAGGTGTATCTATTCGAGTCAATGAAACAATTTTCGTATCTCAAAGGGATTTGCATAGGACATTATGATACGTTTGATGGTCATTTGCGGGAAAAATCCAATTTCGTTTACTAATAAAATATTGAAAATCGTTGTGAATTAAGTGGAGTTTCATTTGAGAGCTAAAGGTGTGTCTCGAAATGGCTGTACGAATTATAGATGGAAAAAGTTCAAACGAACGCTAATAGAAGTGTTAAAAATACAGGTTTTGGGGTAAGTTTTAAGCCTGCAGTAAATTAGTCTCACAAAATACAAACTTGGTAAGCAAAAATGTATTTCTGGTATTCAAGTACGCTGTTTATTAATGAGTATTCTCAGAGATGATTACTTCCTTCAATTATTTTAATACTTTTAATCTATATGACATTTATTTTTCCATTACTTGTAAATCTGACGAATACATCCCACGAAAGAAAGTATAATTCAAAAATAAATTAACATTAAATGAACACATCGGCGAGTATTCACCATATCTTCATTATTTTCCATAACAAAGAAATAAATATTTTACAAAAAATTAATTACATAACTTGTTTAGAATTCTTGCATTATAAAAACTCCTCATAGTTTGTTCAAAAACTAGGTAATCACTCAAAACAAACGGTCGTATATATTTTTTGAAATTCCATTCAGTTAGATACAGACGAAGAAAAACCTGAAACTATTATGTTTTCAAGTGATGTGATAAATACATCGCCTCCGAATAAAAAGAATAAGACAGAATCTAGAAACGCACCAGTAAAAATTCTTCGTAATTAAAAATTTCACTACTCAGATCTTCGTATCTTATGAAAATAGTGCAACTGAAAACGTATGACTTTAATATTCTATCAGTGAATTGGAATACAATTGTAACTTGAATTGTCTTATTCATTTCTATAACAGTCAGAAACAGTATTGCTGCACTGCTCCAATTGAGAGAACGACTTGTAATCACAGGTATGAACTGCAAAAAAACTTGATATATTTAATTGATGCGTTATTGCTTGTTATTGTCTTCGACATGGAGTTCACTACATAACTTACCTGATTCCAGAGGATTGTATTTACGAGATACCTATGAAAACAGTTGAATGATGATACATGTTCTCTAATGGAGAGAATTATGAAAAAGGAATTACAGTGTATGGAAGAGAGATATTAAACGACTGAGTCAAGTTAACACCTATTTAATTATAAGTAAATATGAATCATTAAAATTAGGTAAAAATGAAATATTGTGAGTTCCACGGGCGTTAACTGGTTCTAATAAATCTCGGGCCATAGACCCTAGGGATTTTCGATCAACAGAACCGTTATGACGCCCTTGGTGCGTAGATAACTATATTATCTAAGTAAATAATATTTAATGAAGTATATTCTGTTTTCTCCTATTTCACTCTCTTTCTTCTATTAAAGTGAAGTGTATCAAGTGATAAATATCTTGAATTAGGAAATGTCCGTCATTTGAGAGCTATGATAAAGCCGAAGAGCTTTAGCAAAGTTTACTTTTCAATGAAAACTCGAATTGCATTTCAAAGCTAACATATTTGAATTTCAGCACACATTTTTGAACACATTTGAATTCCAGAATTTTTTATTATTCTGTGTATCGTGCCAATATTCAATATCATAATTTATAATGAAATATATTAAATATATATATATATATATATATATATATATATATA
>BOPP01000021.1:1948222-1973131 GCA_017312745.1 Gryllus bimaculatus
TCACCCTCGCCGCTAACCTCTCCGCCACCCATGCCGCCGCCCATGCCACCGCCCTTGCCGCAGCCACCGGCGTTGCCGAATTGGACGCCCCCGCTCCCGCCATCCTCGCCGCCGACCACTCTACCGTCTCCTCTACCGACCCTGTTGTCTCCGTCGCTTTCGTCGCCATTATCATCGTCGACCACGCCACTGAATCCAATGCCATCTTCCTCCACCGCTACCTTCTTTGCTGCCACAGTTAACACCGCCCCTGAACCTTACTGATTTTGCTGCCACATCATCCACTGCTTCTGGTATCGCTCCCGCCCCAGTGATGCCGCCACCACCAGCGTTTCCATCCCCGCCCCTGCCACTATCTGCGCCATTTCAACCGATTCCATCGTCCACGCAACTTCCGTATTTGACCCCTCCATCGCTGCCATCACAACGTTCTATTCACTTCCACCTTCGCCGCTGCCACGGCCGACGGCGCCTCCCATACGCCATTGTTATCCATACCCTTCACTCACTTCCTCACTCACTCACAGCATCCACAGTCACCTCGTTTGCCACCGCCTTCACATACCACTGCCGGCACGGAGAGCACACTTTCAGCCCACGCCACCACCGCCCACACTGCTGCCGACCTCCTAAAAGTCCCCCCGTTACGTCCACCGCCTCCACCTCCGCCCTCGTCTACTAAACCACCTGCGACCACGGCCCTTTCGCGTCTATCCCCACAGCCGCCGGCACCCTCATTCCCAATTCCCAACTTCGTTCTTCCCTCTACATTTTCTCCCTGGTGACGACGCCTAGAAAACCACCGCCCCACTGGACGCTTCCCAAGCCACCAGCAGAAACTCCCCATCTCTCCGCCCAGTGGACGGTGAGAGGGTGTAAGAGCGAGCTACCGGCGGAGGAGAGGCTGCGCCCGAGGGCTGTCAAGGGCGTGGCTGAGAGAACACGGGAGGTACCAGGGATTGCGAGTCGAGGGTTCAGCGTAGAGATCGGATTCGACTGGCCGACGGAAAAACGCGAGGAAAAACAGGCATTAATCGGAAACCCAATGCTGAGAGAGCGGAGACTGAAATAGGTGTGTGAACAGGTGGTGGTCATGCGTCGTTGAGTAAGAAATGAGATGCAGGACCTCGTAAAATGTATGCTAAAAACGGTTAAAGCAAGGAATGAAGCCAATGAAATGAATAATATATCCCAGCAATCCGACAAAAAACGGTACTTTAATGTTTTAATTTAAGAAAATTAAAAACATAGTTTTATAGTTCTTCGTAAAAGAATTGTAATTCCCAGTCGTATATAGAGTTTTTCAAGTGTACTATATTTTTGAATCATCTCGGTGATAATAAGGTAGATGGGCATCTACCACTTTTTACTCATACATATAAGACATTAGAATAAAAGCGTTTGAGCATTCAAGAACATTCATGGGAGAACATCAACAAATGTGATCAATTCATCCAACAGCAGGGAATATTCACAAAAACATAAATATCATCTTATAATTAAAATCACCACGCATTTAATAGGAAAATGAAACACCATAAATCTATCATGTTTAATAAAAGAATGGCAATGAACTTTAATTTTGTGTGCCAGAAAATATAATTATGTAATTTTTTCTAATTGAAAATATTACGTGATTTTTTAAACAAGTATAAATTATTTGAATAAAACATTATTCTATTCTTTCTTAAAGTATTTTATTCTCTACATTCTTAATTGTTATGATTTTTGTGTTGGTCCCTTGAAAATTTTCCGTCAAAATACGCGGTCAAAGAACGCATATCTTCAAATACTGTTATCACAGGATGAATAAAGAGTTGTGCAAGGTCAAGAATCATTTCTTCGTGAAAGAGCGAAAAGACATTTCATCCGGGAAATTAAACTATTTCCGATTATCGTTATGAAGTACTAAAGAAAACCGACAGTTCAAGTGAATTCTGTATCACTGTGACACACTTTGAGTAACTCGCCTGTCCTCGCAACGGCATTCGGAAAGAGCAGACGGCAGGATGGAAGTCTCGGACTACAACTATAGGAGAAAAGGACGTAACGTTGTAGCACTTTCTGTGCCGTACCAAGGGACAAGTTGACCAGAAAGCTTTCCATGTACTTTTACTTTAAAGCGTACTATTAACAGAATAAAAATGAAGTATTTTAAAACCATTAAAAATAATAATTCGTCTAATTTTTAAGCAAACAATTTCACGACACTATATTTAAATAGAATAAAAATTAACCAGAGAAAATAAATCCATTTTTCGATATTAATGGAGTTTTTTGTTTTTATTCAAAATAAGAGATTGATGAAATTTTCATGATCAGCGCAGTTACTCTTAGAAATAATAGCTCTTAAATAAAATACTATATACTATACTATTACGTATACTTATATTTTTCTATAGTTGTATTTATGGTTTATTTATGATTTTTCTCCTTTATGAGCATATTTTAAATCTGTGTTATCACTCTGTGAGTTAAAAACAATACTTCCTGCCGATAAAAACAAAACTTCTTATAACTTACTTCAATATATATGAGAACACTACATTAGTCGTTGTTGATCTACTTCGAATATGCAGAATCGTCGAATATGTAGAACCACACATGTGTGACGGATACGTTAATATCAAAATATAAACACTCTCCCACTGCTTCTTACCGATACAAGTGGTGGCAACCATCGTGGTGCCACAGATCAAACAGACATTGAGAAGTATGATAAAGGAATTTCATTTCAACTAAATAAACAACAATAGTGACGTTTAAGTTCGCCGAGTTTAATATTTCTTTAGTGGAGATCATAGATTCTGTCCTTCATGACGAAGTTCATAGACGCTTTTCCGAAAGACGATATTGCGAACATTATTTGTCCGAATGTCTCCCGAGTGACGCATTTGGAGATAACAGGACTCATCCATTGAGGATTTTTTGTGTGTACCGCGCGGCCTTTCGGCCCGTCCCGTCCCGGCGCAGCGCGCGCCGTCCAGAGGACGTAAGCCGACGGGAAGCCGCGCCGCTGGCGGCAGGACGGCGGGCGGCTGTCGGGGCGGTTGCGCCGTCAGAATAAAAGTTCCCGGCGCTTACGCCCTGGGAGGCCGACGCGCACCGCCCGCCCGCCCGCCCGCCTGCCCGCTCGGCTTATGTCTGCTCGCCGCCGCGCACCCACCTCGTCCACGTAGCTTCGCCTCCGCCACGCCCCGCTCCGCTCCACTCCACTCCGCCCGTTTCGCCCCGACCCGGGTCGCTTCACCCCGCTTCGCTGCGCCCGCCTCCGCCTCGCTCCACACTACACCGCCCGTTTCGTACGACTACGCCCCCTCTGCCCCGCTCCACACTACACCACCCGTTCCGTCGCGACACGGCCCCCTCCTCCCTACTCTACTCTACACCACCCGTTTCGTCCCCGACTCGGACCTCTCCGCTCCGCCTTGCTATGCCACATTCCTACCCGCTCCACTCCGACCTCCTGCATCTCCCTCCACGTCGACTTGCCCCGATCCACCGTGATGCTTTTCCTAGACCTGCCCACTGCCAAGCTCCCCCTCCCCCTCACCGTCCTGTCCCGCCCCACTCTTCCACCGCTCCTCCTTTCCCGTACCACCTATCTCCGTTTCATCTCCACTCTCTATCCATCAGCCCTGCTCTGGACCACACCGCCCCGCTCCGCCCCGCTGCCACGGCTACTCTCTGACATGCTCCGATCAACCTTGTCCCTTTGCCTGGCCCGGCTCCCTCTGCCCAGCGCCGTCTCCGCGCCCCCTTCCCGTTCCGACCCGCCTTCAACTACTCCTCCGCCCTTGCCCCAGCTATCTCCGTTTCACGTCCACTCGTTCTCCCCGCCTCCCTCAGCCCCGTCTCGTCCTGACTCGTTCTCCTCGCATCACTCTGCTTTGTCCCCTCACCATAGTCCGCCGCGCCCTCTCCTGCCCAACCCCTTGTCACCCTTGCTCCTCGTGCACTCGCAGACTAACTCCAGTCTCCTTGACAGCTGCAGCGTTCGCAAAGCCATTTCCAGATCCCTTTGTCTCCCGACGATAGCTAGCTTGTTTCGCACTCCAATCTTCCCACCTTTCTGGCACCTTCCTTAGCTTTCTGTCTCTTTAATATATTTCTAACCGTAGAGAATTTCACTGCCAAGTCTTTTTGTGGATATGAAAGCGTAATTCTACGTTTTTACTGTATTGTAATTTCCCTTCATTTCTGGCTTATTACACTATGTTGTTAAATATCATGATGTTAATGCTGATGTACTAGTTTTTTCATGTCCGTGATTATGATAGAACTCTCATGCAACCTGTACTTCGATTTCTATAAGCAGTTTTACGAGCATCGTTTCAAGCAAAAAAATCCTTACATATTAAAGGATTTTATCAGTAATAAAAACTTATAATCATGTGTTCAACTAGTTTAACTATATCAGGACAGCAATTAATGTCAATGCAGTGCCACTGACCGGGCGGTACTAGGGTGTGAGTTCCGACAGGATTTTCGACACTACCTACGTATTTAGGTCGGATTAAGCCGCTGTCTGGAGAAGGATGCTAGAGGTCTATTGCTCTGACAATGAATTTTTCGTGGTCTCCCCTATCAACACCAGGGGAATTCCAGAGCCCAAACAAATGGACCACGACCCGCGCGCCATCTTTCCTTCTTCCTAACCTCACTTCTTACACTTACACTTACACTTAAACGCACCACACTACCACGCTCTTCGGGAGTTTAAAACTGTACCTTGAAGGGTGGTGCCTCGCTGGTGGGTGATTCCTAGTTGGGGGGAAAAAGGAAAAAAACAAACTGCAAGCAGACGTATATGTCGGCGCCGGATCTCGTCATCCACAATAGAAGATACCCGCCACCTTCCGTGACATGTACTACACTTTCGGTAACAATGACCTTAGGAGTTGTCTCACCCTGGATCACGAATCAATCATCAATCATTTGCTTAAGTGTGGAATATTCCGCATCACAAATATTTAATAAACACTTCCATAAATCGTGTTTGCAGAATATATCGAAACAGCACTTGAGTCCCTCACGAGCTCTGCCGCTGCTCGCGCGTCTTTCGGCCCATTCCGCCGGCCGCGGTCGGCGACCTTCGGCGCCGACGGCTGGGCAGAGTCCATTTCTCAAAACGCGTTTCTCATAATTCCGCTGGCAATTTCGCATCGCCCGCCGCGCTCATGAAAATCCTCGCATTCATCATGTCGCGCGGATGCATCTAGTTACTGTAAAGAGCCACCTAACGCACTGTAAGCGCTAGACTCATCACGCCGCTACGGCCGGGACACGTCTTATGAATTTCGGCAATATTGTCGAGAGTAAACCGTTTGCGAAGCGCGGGGCATTCTTCATGCGATGAAAATACTTGACAGCGTCACAGTGAAAGGTTCATAAATTACAGGGAGATTTGGATAGAAAAATTTTTATCTTTATTCAAGGAAAAGTGATATATCAAAATGATGGTCTTTTTGCGGCAGTACTTTTTTTTGGCTTGCTAGGCTATATTATTTACCTGTTGAGGGATAACGTGTTGATTAATGTTTACCATATAACTGGTTCTGAAGAAATAAAAATGGAATTGTACAGGAAATGGAAACCTAGATAGATATGTCGATCCTTTAAAGACGTAAATCTGAAAGGTCTTCCCGTAGTGAAGTAAGGACTCAAATAACCACTGATGCTTCTACTAAATGATAACGTGTGAAGTGGAGCTTTCCTACATTATTGCGTGTTACAATTATACGTTTGAAAGAGGATGAACGTGTAATGATCATGAGGTCAGGCACTGTCCGTGTAGAAGTTGATATTCCCTGTATATGTATCCAGTTGTGCTGGGCGTCAATTTTTAACCACGCACAGATTGTCGTTAGTCATCCTTTAAAAAATATTCTACTAGCATCGTAATATTATCAATTGAGAAAGAAGTATGATTTGTGAAACTGTTTAATTTAGTGAACAGTGAACTCCGCTTTGAATTTAAATAATTTAAGTAAAGAAACTACAACTCTAACAAAACTTCTAGGAGCATTGATTCAAAAATAGCTTTGCATTTTCTAAGACTAAACTATGAAACATTGGCGTATTTTGTTAGTTACAACGGTTTCCGAGGATTTGAAAAACAAATTCCTGAAAGTATTTTGAAGATAAAATTTACCCCCACGTATATTTTAATGTTTCATCAATTCCAAAAGCGAGCGTTTCAAAATGAAACAAACCTACACAGAAAATCTAAAAAATCGTGCGAAATGAAATCTGTTAATGATCGCTGCCCTAAACGTCGGGCGCCTGGGGCCTCGCCGCGCTCCACCCCGCCGAGGCCCGCTCCGCCCCGCCCCGCCGCGCTCCGCCCTACCCCGCCCAGCCCACCGCGCCCCGCGACTACGCCCGCGACCGCACATCCATCCGCCCGTCCCGCCCCGCCCCGCCCCGCCCCGCCCCGCCCCGCCACGCCCGCAACGCCGCCACGACCCCGCGCGCGCCGCGCTCCGCCCTGCGCTTGCCCCTGAGTCCCAAAGTGGAGCCCTGGTTGCGCGAGGGAATCCTCTTTCCGCCGGCGCCGGGATCCCGCTGACAAGGGCGGCCCATCAGCTTGCTGTCACCCTGCCGCCCATCCACCCGACCGCGGACGCACACCCGCCGACAGTTCCCCCGACAGACGGGGCGACGCAGTGGCAGGGCGGGCGAGAGAGTGGTGAATGCGCGGGTGGTATGAGGGACGGAGAGAGGATCCGGTGGGTTGGGAGGGGCAGGTGCGGCGTGCGGAGGGGTGAGGAGGAGGAGTGAAGAAAAGGCGGGGAGGCAGATGCGTGGGAGAGCCTGGTAGCTGAGGCGCGGGATGAAAATGCGAGAGCAGGGAGAGGGTGTGTGAGTTGGGAGGGACGAGCGGCATCGCAGAAGAAGCGAGGAGAAAGTGGTGGAGCGGGGGAGAGGTGGTGATACGGGAGAGACGGTGGCGGGGCGAGTAGAGAGGTTTGGGGGCTGGGATAGAATTTGCAAGGGGGAGGAGAGGTGGAAGAGCGGGGGAAAGAGATGTGGCGGAGGCGGGGGGGGAGAAGAGATGGCTTTGTCGGGAGAAAGTGGCGGGGCAGGGAAGGTTTTCGGGGCGGGCTAGAGTTTTGGCAGGGTGTGGTGAGAACGAGGCAGGGCGGGGAGAGCGACGGTGTCGGTGTGGAAGGCGTGCGGGTCGTAGGGACGGTGAGCGGAGGGGCGGGAGGTAGGTAACAGGATCGGGTACATAATCCTGCAATGGGCGACCCGCCGACAGACAGGCGGTCGGAAGGTTGGTTAATGAGCGAGTGCCTCGGTGTGTGAGAAGACGCAAGAAGTTGGAGAGCAGTAGCGTGATGTGTGCGAAGTGAAATTGGGAGTGGGCGGGAGAACGCTGATGTAGACAGCTCTTCAGATGGTCGAAAAATAGTGACCAGGAAGAAAAGAAACCCAAGTAAACAAATTTGCTCCAAGAATCGAACAGAAGAGACACAGAGAGAAAATTGGGATTTTAGAAAATATATCTGAAGTAGTATTGGTTCCCCAAGACACCATATAGAGATCGAGGACATACTCAAATGATTGGGAATAGTAACGTGTGTTACGGTGTGGATGTGAGTGTGGAATCTCCGGGCAGAACGCATAGTCGAGCAAGACGGAGAAAAACAACAACAAAATTGACGATTGTACCAGGAAAGCAGAACGGATGAGGGCATTCGGCGGGGCCGCGAGGGGCGTGGAGGTCTCGAGCGAGATCGTTAGCAGGGGCGTCTTGAGCGGTGTGGGAGGAGCGAATGGTGCGGGATATGACATCGAAGCGAAACCTCTGAGGTGAGGGCTGCGAAGGGTGCGCAAGATCAATGCAGTCGAATGGTTGGTGCGACACACCAGAGGTGGAGTCTCGAGAGTCGATTGGAAAAAAGCAGAGCTGGTAGTAAAGTAAGGGTGAGTGATGCGGGAGGTTTGTGAAGTACGATGCGTGAGAGTCAAAGGCTTCAGATATGACAAAAGCTGTTGTAGGGGGTCGAGGGGCGAGAGCAGAGAACTGAGAGAATGGTGCCTGCAACACTAGCTAAGGAAGCGCGTGGCAGGTGCGATTTTAGAGACGCGGCGGGATCAGAATGCAGAATAGAGAAAAGGCGGAATGGTGAGCGAAGAGGTGGCTTGAGAGGTGGGGAAAGCTGGGGGGGGGGACAGAGCACGTTGATGGAGTCGCTGAGGGCGTTTGAGGTCGGTAGGGGAGGTTAGTCAGTGCAATCAGGACAACGAACGGAGAGCGGACTGTGATGGTGGGCGAAACCGTCGTCCTGTCGCAACCGCAGTGCACAGCTTGGGAGGAGTGGGTCTCGGAGATGGCAGCAACTCGAAAGGCTGGGTCGGTGATGGGGGAGAAGACAATGGCTGGAACGGGGAGAGCGAGGATGTTGGGGTTGGTTGAATTAGTGTGTTGAATTAATCTGTGTAGGTGGATGCAGTGCGGGTGAAGGGAGGCGGGGGCAGCCCTAATCCCCAGGTGTGGCTAAGAGGGAGGGGAAGCAGCGCGTCCCTGATGGCCGGTAGCGCAGTCCGCTGCGTCTGAGCGCTCTGGCCCGAGCGGTATCCACGCGTCGGTATTCCCCTCGCCCTCCCCCTCCCCCCATTAGACTCCCCTTCCTTCTCCTCCCCTTCATTTACACTCCCACCCCTCCCTCTCCTAACACTCCCTCCCCTCCCATTCCTTCTCCTCCCCTCCACGTACACTCCCTCCCCTAACACTCCCGCTCCTTCCTTCCCTCCCACCCCCTTACACTCCCTTCCCTCCATTCACTCCCCTCCTTTCCCCCTCCCTTCTGTAACTTTTCTTATCCTCTCTTTCGCCCCTGCACTGAAAGGGTTCCTCTCGGTCGTGCTTGCTCCAGAACCTACCGACAAGCTTCGATTCCGTCTCGCCGAAACGCGCCTTCGGAGTTTTGCTCAGAGCCAGCATTCCCGTTGCCTGTGCAGCAACTCTGACCAGAAGGTCCTAGGATTCTAGTCCCGACGGTGGCAAAATTTCGACGAAAGTAGCAAAATATTACGTCGAATTCACTTCTTGTGTGGAGGAGAATTCTAGCGGCCTGCTGCTCTGATCGGTAGTTTTCCATGATTTCTCCAACCGATACTAGGCGGATGTCGGAGCAATACCCTAACAAACGGATCGCGGGAGATCTTCCGATCCTTGCCCTGTCCTCTCCCCTTACAAAAGCTTGATTACAATTCCTCGCATGTCGGGCGACCAGTCGGGAGCTTAGCGTTTATCTTGGTATTTGGGATGCCTCGCTGGGGAGTTACTTAGAAGAAGAAATCACCCAAAAGCTGATGGTCGGTGCCAAATCTCATCGGAGGAGGAACACTGCCACCTTCAAGGGTAGAAACATTCACTACACAAATGGATATAATAACAAAAACCTTTAACTTTCTCAATTCTCATCATTCAATTAATGTCGTCTCAGTTGTTGCAACCAGTTGACTGAAGCGAGCCGCCATCACTCGGGTGACATTTATTTAGATGGTTATGACGTGTATGTTTAAAAACCTACTATTTTTCTACAAATTGGTTGTTACAGTTCACCCCTCTTATTCAACCATCTCCAAACTTGTCCCACCAGCTCTAGGACCACCTCCAAAACAAGCCGTTTAACGATTTGGCCGGTTAAACCGTCGTTTCTTCAACAGTATTAACACACGCTGCTAGTTTTTTATCTTTAAAGAAACTAAGCAGAAAACGATAATACAATATACGAATGATACGCATTTTAATAATGTATCTACCTTTACATTTCACAATTGTAGAACGCAAATGTGTACATACTCGTATATTAGCATTATAAACCGTTATTAAATCTCACGTTGTGTTCAGTAGTTCTCTCCATATACAAAATCAACTGTTAAATAATAGTTAATTTTCTTGTGTTTCTTTGCGAGCAAGACCTTCAATAAGTATATGAGTTTTCAAACTCGTGGCAACCGGTTGACGCGGAGGCCAATTAAAAGGTGCCCGATTGATCCTCATCGTTTGTGCCGTATAGAAGTGCCCGTATTTCAACTTTAAATTCCCATATGAAAATAGGATATTTAAAGTTTATTTTTCTTAAAAATGTTTAACAACATTCTTTCACATTTCTTGTTTGCGGAGCTAGTACTTCAGAACCCACTACCATTCCATTGCTTTATCCAATTCTTTATAATTTCATTTCTTCAAGTTTGGTCTTCTCTTCCATTCCTTTGTAATTATCATCCAGAGTATTTTCCATTTTTACACCATTAGTCGTCTTCCATACTTCTATATTTCGGGTCTTCACTTTTACTCACCTTCTTCAGTTCTTTTTACTTTCTTACGAAAGCCCTTATTAAGAAGAAAACGTTATGTAATCGTGCGCAGGGAAACGGCGAATATTCGGCAGAAAATCTCTTACTGCCTTACCCTGGTAACTAAAGAGGGGATAAATCCTGTTGCTAAATAAGAAGTTTGTGCACGCCGTAGCGGCGGCACTATCGATCTTCTGCGCATACGCAGAAGCACTAAATTGATGCGCAACTTGAAGTGCGGATGCGCAGAGCTTCGATGGTGTTTTAACGTTTGAGGGTGCACAAACTCCCTATTGTCAAACAAAAATTCCTTTCACACATGGTGTAGCCAGAATGCATGTTTTGATGTTTCTTGATACCGAAAAATCGATTGACGGCTAAACGTTTGTCCGTCTGTCTCTGTCAGTCTGTCCGTCTGTTGTCAATGGTAGCGCCTAATCTATTCAGCCGATTTTCTTCCTAATTTATATTCCCTTATAAATCCGAATGAACTCGGGGCTTTGAGAATTAAAAATATATATTTTGAAATTTGAGAGTACTGTATATGAGGTCTCAAAACATTTTCAAAATTTTATCAAAAAGGCATCGAATTTTTAAAAATAAATTTTGTCCTTGAATAGCATAAATTCATTAAAGAGAATCATGGAGATTTCAAGTTCCTTGTAATTTTATATTTTTTGAAAAATGCAAAAGTGCAATATTTTGGGGGTGTCTTTCTTCTACTATAATATTGAAGATAAAGATTTTTCCTGAGTGAAGTCAATTCCTAAAATTCCTTAAATAAGTTCATGTTCAATTTTTTTGAAAGTATGAGCAGTTTTGATGTAATTTGGCGCGGAATGCAGGTGAATAAAACATGATTTTGTTTTCAAAAACCGGTCAAAAACATTTTTTTCTTTAATTTTTTTCACAGATAGAAAAAATAATGCTTAAAATAATGGCGTGGGCCTTATTTTCGTTGAACTCTTTAAATATTCGAAAATTGAAATTTTAGAAATAATGCGTGAAAGTATACGACGTTAGAGCACCACTAATTTATAATATTTCTGTTTCGACAAATTGAAATTATCCACTGATTTAATTTCCTTACTGAGGTGTGTAAAAAATGTCCCATTTATAAGTATCATTTCGTTTAAAAATTTCTAACAGTATTCTTTACATGTCGTAGATATTTAACTTATCTTCTACACCGTTCACAATCGATCAATGTTCAACATGGTATTTGAACATTAAGTTCTGAAGACACCTCGCGTCTGTTTACCACGGCCCTCCTAGGCCGAGTAAGACCGACCTCCAGACTTCCCCGCCTACGCTGGAAATCTCCTTCCCCCCACCCCACGAGTCCTCCTGTCCTTTCTGGAATCCTCTCTACAGAATCCTCCCATTTCGCTCGTCCTCAAGGCGGCCCGACCCGGCACGCCCGTTCCACGTCACTTCAGATATCTTACTGGGCTCTTCGGCGCTTTTCCTCGCCTCTCTCTCTCTCTCTCTCTCTCTCTCTCTCTCTCTCTCTCTCTTTCTTTCTTTCCAGCGGCTCCTCAGCCCCTATCTGCGCCTCCTTTCGTTCGGGCTGTCTTCTAGACTCGGATGGCCTCCGTCAACTTCTCCATCAGTCTTCCCTGATTACCAAACTTGGTAGCTAGTAGTCGTTCGCTGATTGCTGCGGAGCGAGAGCGCGATGGGACGAGGTCTCGTTAAGTCAGGCTGGCGCGCTTATCAACGAAAATCATCCTCGTCTCAGTGCCAATCTGATAACTTTCTCGTACCTCGAGCTCTCGTATCAGAGACTAACCCCTACTTTTCTACTCCATATTAAATACATTAATATTCTTCTATATTGATTCACCAGCAATCACAAACAGCTACCGCATAAAACTTTGCTAATAAAATCTTATCTGATTTTCCAGCTATTATGCTATATTATTTCGTGCTCTACTCCTAACTTTCTTTTTACTCCATTAAACATCGAATTCATTCCTTCTCGCTTTCTATCGATCTTTTATAGTCTTTCTAACAGCACCCGACCACTCAGTATCACATTTTACTCGTCGTTTGTCCGCTTCTTCTTATAGATTGTGATACATCATTTATACTGATATTAAATTTCGTTTATATATTAATAAAAAATACAGGTATAGTTATATCATTGAGTCTCGAGAATCGTTTCATTTAATACCAATTGAAAAGATTTAATATTAATCATAATATACATTAAGCAAAGTACATGACTGATGAGTGGGCTACAAGGAATGTACCATAATTATTCAGGCTTGCGTAAGCTGTTTCGTCGTCGCTGAATTAATTTATCTTGAGAAATGAATAATTGTCAGAGGTACATCCAGGAATTTGTTCGGCAATGGGGGTGTTACAGGTTTAGTATCTAGCACACTTGATATTTTTCAGTTATATTGATTATAAAATGTATTTTTATTACTTAAATTATTGTTAATATTTATTACAAAACCAATTGATATATTGAATAACATTTATAATTGTTATAGAAATTGAGTTAATTTTTAAAATAAATAAGTCATTGACTCCTGGGGGATAGGCTAAAGTCCAGTGAGTCTCCCCCTTAGATGAGCAACCGAGAATTACACTTCTAGAAAGCCGTATTCTGTCAGAAAGAGAGGAAAGAACGTTAAAGTACACTAGTTTGAACATAAATGTTACAGTTGCTTTTTTTTATTTTTAAGACAAACAAATAGTTCGATGGTGATATCAATATTTTCGTTCCTCTTTTATTTTCAGGATAGTAATCATTCATTGGGTCTAAACCGAATACGATAGCTACGAGAAGAACTTTCAGTTTCGGAAGTATTGCAACTTAGAAGGTCGGGCTCTCTCCTTTAGCAACCCCCACTCCCTATTTGCTTGCGTCGCGTCGCGTCGAGTCTTCTCTGCCTGTAATGCGGCGTTCAGTAAGCCCGTCCCTCTGGGTCCCTCGCTGCGGCATCGGGGCCTCTGAGAGGGGGTGGGCGGATCGTCGTATCGCATTACGACTTCGGAGCCGCGCGCCCCAAGAAAAGAACGGACATAAAGGCGGTTTGTTCTCCGCGTTGGTCGACGCCCGTTCGGTGTTCCGAAATGAGACAAACCATATTCAGAAAGAAAATGCGAGATGTCTATGCATAAACTGCTGGTGTATGAAGTGAGTCCGGCGATGATCATTTGATTGGTAAGCATGTATCTTTTGAGTTTCACTTCGACTTTGACTGCCAAAGAATGCATGCCTCCATACACCTTTGCACAACAAATTGCCTACATATCAGGGGCAATGATATGAATGTAACTTAATAAGAAGAGAATTACCACGATTTGTTCACTGACAAAAGTGATCATCTTCGATCCCCGCATGCCCTAGTAGTTTGCACCAATGGTTCGAGATATCCTGCATAACTATTTTCTGAAGAATGTATTTCTCCGCTTAAGATATGATTGCCTGTAATGTAACGCATTTCATGTGATTTTCCTTCGCCAAAAAGCATAGCATCTTTGTTGTGTGTATTACGTTAATGAAATAATCTGAGGGTGAAGTTCGGTGATCGAAAGTTTACAAATGCAATGTGTCGGATTTGTAACTGCTTGAAAGTCTTTTACCGAGCCACATTCAGCTATGCACAATCTTTATACTAAAAAGCCTTCAAGTTAAGTAAATATGTTAACGTTTCACCGACTCCAATACCGATATTTCAGACGAAATGTTCCTGATTAAAGCGAAATTTTTTTATTAAATATTCTTCACAAGTTTACGGGAGAAGTTGTGGTGGACTCAATAAAATGTTCTTCATTGTAAACAATATATATTTGCATTAAGTTAATTTTAAATAAACTATTTTATGAAAGCACTAAGTAATATTTTTCAAAAAACTAAATCTTCCTTTGGGTATTGGGGTGTGTGAAGGTAGAAACTCATTGCAATTTTACATACAAACATACATACATACGTACTTCTGTACTAGAAACATATCAAATTTGTGTTTCTAGAGACAAATTCAAAATCATTCAAGAGATAAACAGACAGTATAATTTCACTCCACGTACATTTATAAATCTTTGCATCTTTCACAGCAAAATAGGTTGATAATCACAATTTCAAGCTTGCCATTAATAAGCTTAGCTCTATAGTGTTGTTCCCACACGCTTGTCGAAAGATAAATGAGTTATTTCAAGACTCCTGAATAGTAAAATCTCTCATCTCTTTAATAATTTGTTTTGGTAATTAGCTACATCATTCTCAATGATAACTCGATTTATACGTCCTATCAATGTTGCATTCTTCCTCGCACACCCTCATCTACATCTTTAACGCTTATACTAAATTTTATGGTAATTGAATTTTTGCATCACCGCAATGTTTGCGGAACATGATTTACATATTCAACGTTTACCCTCATTATTTCAAAGTCGCGTTCCATGCACCACTGCAATACTCTCACCAGTTTGCACACAAGAAAGAAAATAAGATATGCTCAGTAAATGTTATTCTCGGGCATATTCTCAACCCGAGCCAAGTTACCAGATTACACACGTGGTGAATTCCTGGGAAAGTACGAAATTAGAAACTGTAGCAGCGCTCAAACACTACAATCTTCCGCTGCAAACGTCCGCTGACGTTGATACACAAGTAAAGCGCGCAGCGTGCGAGCGTGGGCCGCGCGACTGGCACAGAGCAAAGAGCGCCGCGCGGTCGGAGCGTGGGCGGAGCGAGGGCGGGCACAGGGCGACGCGCGGTCGGGGTTCCGGCGGGCGCGGGCGAGGTGACGGGCCATCGGAGTGTGGGCGGAGCGAGGGCCGAACGAGGGCTGGGCGAGAGGTTGGCGAAAGCGGGGCGGGCGAGGGGGCTTCAGAGAGCGGGGCGAAGGTGGGATGAGGCGGGGCGAGGCGGGGCGAGGGCGTGGCGGGGCGTGGCGAGGGCGGGGCGAGGGCGGCGGAGGCGGGGCGAGGGCGGGGCGAGGGCGGAGCAAGGGTGGAGCAAGGGTGGAGCAAGGGTGGAACGAGGGGGCGGCGCGGGTGAGAAGAGGCGACGCGCGGCTGGAGCGAGGGCGGGACGTGGGCGGATCGAGGGCGAGGAGATGGTGCTGCGAGGGCGGGGCGAGGGCGAGCTGTGGGCGGCGAAAGGCGAAAGGGCGACCTGCGAGGCGACACTAGGCGCGGTTGACCGCCCCGAGCGTGTTGCAAGCGCTGTCGCACGCCCCCGCAGTCGCAGAGGTGAGCAGAGCTCCTGCAGTGGCATGGACCCCTAGCGGTTGCGGTGACGAGATCCAAAGGAAACTAAATGGAATAACGTTCCTGGAAATGAAAGCTTAACTTAAATATTATATGAAGGGATCGGAATAACATCGTGAAAACGTTCCTTTCGGGATTTTTTAGCCCGAAAAATAGATATTTTGACAAACTTGATAATTTATTGTTCACGTATTCATTATATTCCTTTCAACATACGCTTTGTATTTCTATGAACAAGGTTTTGCAGCGTTGGATTTTATGTTGTTTTTTTGGGACAATTACTATTTCTTTATTTCCGGTGTATGAAATAGTTTTTTGATTACGTTCCTCCCCGTCCTTGATATAGAAAATGGTGTAATTTATAAATTGTTATAATGTTTTTTGAATGGTGCTCTTGAAATGAAATTGTGTTATTCGGACGAAGAACTATTTTTTAATTAAGAAATAGACGTTTTCATTTGAAGTTACAATACGAACGATCATCTGTTTTTAAATATAAACACTGCATTAGTGTCATATGAATATGTGGTATTAATGTCTAACTTACAATTATAAGTTAATTCGCTATTCAAGGCCATAATTTTGGGGTAAAATGTTTCAATAAAACGCATATCTTTAGTCTCATAAAAAGACTGGTACGTTTTACGTTTTGAATAAAATCTGCCAACCAATATTTTCTTGACGTACTTTCATGATGTCCGAGATCTCGCAAAAGCGTTTACCCACTTTTCCACTTTTACTTAATATTTTTCTTTGAAATGTATAATCAATGCATCAATAAAATTCTAAAGAGTAATTTTACTAGTTTGCGCTCCTACAGGAAAATCGCAGATTCTATTCCTTTATGTTCAAATGACAATGATACTTCATTCTATTCAAAATCAGCGAGTGTTTTATGCCTGCAATGTAAGGTTTCCTTATTACCATACGTATTGAGGGTCAATGAGGGCCGCCGTTGATAGAACAGAACGTTCATCTGCCAAGATGCATTCCTATGGAGACTGCTGAAGGAAAGTGGGGAGGGTTTCGATCACACGCGAAACTTCTCTTCGAGCTTCAGAGCGCGGTCGAAGCGTCATGCAATTTGCAACTCCATGAAAAATTCAGTTTTCACGCTCGCATTGTTCCGCAATTTATTTATGAAGGAGGTATATTTATGCTAACTTCTTAACTTTTCGCTGCAGACTAGAAGCTCGAATTTCTACCCTGAATTTATTTCGCACCGTAAACATGAAAAATGGTAATAGCTCTGCATCAGAAGTTGCGACGTTTACTGTGATCGAAGACGAATACTGAGAGAATTATAATGTGAATTGAATCTTTAGATACAATAATTTATGTATGTATGTGAGTTACACAATAACTTGTAAACAACTGATGCGAATGATTACGAATTTTTCTGAAACAGTTTTCAGCAACCAAGCAAAAAAGAAAGAGGGTTTCAACTCTAAAATGTTACTCCGAATTTATATGTACCTCGAAATGTATTACTGAAAATCTGCAAAGTGGGACACTGGGTATTGCTGCGCTGCGGAATTATTGCTAGGCGTTGCTGGGAGAGGCGGGTCGTGGCTGAACGGAGCCGTGCGGGGAGTAGCAGTGAGTGATGGGCAGAATTTGTAGAGAAAGGTGGAATGGGTAAGGAATAAGCATGGCTGCCGAGATGGGGCGAGAGGGACGGAACCGTCGAACGGGGTGTGCAGACCGTGGGGGCTGTCGCGCCGTGGTGGGTGCGTGGCGTAGGGTTAGGGTGGCAGGGCAGGCGGAGCGGGGTGGGGTGGGTCGAGGCGGGCTGAGCGGTGAAGCAGTCTTGTATGCAGGAGTAAATGTCGAGTAAGATGCTTTCATGGACTTAATGAATAAATTAAATTATTTCAATTAAGAGAAAAGAAATGTCATATCATTATCCGGTTTAGAATTAGCCTGCCAACGAAGGAATAAATTAGAAATATATACAAAAATATATTATTAGAATAAATAATCACAAGATAAAAATATATTTTTTAATTAGATTGTCGTTCTTCACGTGTGGATGAAAATAATGCAAAGAAAATATTTATGGGGGTATTATATAATGAAAGCAAGCGTGTGTGTGTTCGTCCTATAAAACATTGGGGCAATCGCTCTCAAATTTTGCACGAACACATTTGAGAAGACGAGAAAAATCAACGGGGACGCTCGTGATTTCAAAATGTTACCCGAAATTTGGCTATATCACAAAATGTTCCCAGACACGATGTAACACGCGAAGCACTGTTGCTGAGTAACGAGAGGAGGTGGCGGCAGGAGCTGGCGGAAAGGCCTGGATGAGCGGGGAGAAGGTGGGCAAGGTGGAAGAGTTGGGCGGGTAGGACACGCGAGGCTAGCGAGTTCGCTTAATGGACGATTGTGATGAATAAGAACTTGGACACAGCCCGAAAATCAGGTAGCAAAAAATAACATAAATAATTTTCAATTGTCAAATGTAGTGAAAATATAGTTTATTTCCGTTGAATTTGCTTTCAAAAAAGCATTCAAAGAAAAAAATTGTTGAAAACCATTTAGTCACACACCATAATTAGTAACCAAAACTATAGTATGAGTAATGATAGTGATGCATGCAGGTAAAACGCACATAATTGTTGATTGCATAACATCCATTTTCAATCTATTATTTGAAAAACGAACTCCTAAAAACGGTCTTGTGGAAGCGAGTCATATATAATTGTGGAAATTGCATCGTACATATAGATGCAGTGAAATTCTTCAAGATCATTAAAAGTATTAGCAAACTAATACATAAAATAATTAAATAAAAGGAGGTTTGGCATAAAAAGTTGAGACAAACATTGTTTTAAAAAACAAATCTAAGTTTTATGAAAATATTTGTTTTGCAACGAAACGATTGAGTGACGCCAGTGCGATGAAGTTTCATAAATTCGAAAATTGACTATCTATTTCAACCCTTTTCACCAATATCTTATTTACACTATACAATTCTAGACAAATACTTTATATGCCTTCTTATAAATAGAATAACAAAGTTTTATCAATTTTGGGGTAGTTTGTAACTTCTGGTGAGAATAAAATCAATAATTATCAGACAATAATTGTGTAAGAAATCAACTTCAAAGGAACAAATTATTCTGTTATCTTACCAGAACATGGTGCTCTGTTATTATTGTAACTGATGAAATATTTTTAGAAGCGTCGTCACGTCGTGTAAAGACATATTTTTAATTGCGTCATAACACGATATTGTGATTTGAAATGCTGGGAGACATATTGAGATATAGTAAGAAGTAATTGAAAGGTTGAGGAAGCAGTTTGCATGCTCTGAGAGGCGCTAAAATGTGCCAAAATAGCCCTAGAAGCGCTTTTTTTATATTGTGACTAAAATGTATGCGAATTTTTTAAATCTAATAATACTTCATCATTCCTAATTGTATTTTTTCACAGTGAATATGCCCAAATATTTTTTTAAAAAAAACACACAAACAAATTTTGAATTACTATTAAAGTTTTAAAAGTGCATATTTTAAAAAAAAAATTTGAGGCACCTCAAAATGTTGTAGAACAATGAAATTTTACAATGTTTCTATTGAATCTAGAAGGCTACTTTTCATCGCTATTAGAAGTACCAATTCTCAAAAAGCTGTCACTCTTCGTTCCACCCTTTTGTACAGTTTTCCCCTGTTTCGTCTGTCCAATCACGCGCCATCTCTCCTTAATTCTGAGCTAACGTCTACGTGTGCTCACCGCACTGAAATCTCTTCGTGGTCTGAAAGTGATCACTGAAATGAACCGCCAGTGACCGCGCTCATCTGTTCGGCGCATTACCCGGCCGTGCCCATGTGGAGGGGGAAAAGGGGGCGGGGAATTGCTAGAGCTCCGCGTGCAGCGCGACGCTAGCGCCATCTGGCACCGAACTCATTTCTCCACACCGCGCCGCCCGCGAGCGTACTCTGCCATTAAACGCTGAATTAAAAATGAAAAATCGCTGAGCTGATTTTGCGGACGGAACGCGAAAATCGCAGAGCCACCCGGAATAATGGTACTAAATTCAAAGAGAGGATTTTTGTGAATAGGGTTTCTCGTATTTCCGGAAGATTTCGTTTCGAAAATATGCCAAAGTTTCAAAGATGATAAAAGTTAAATTTTCAGAATAGTACCTATTTTGTGTTCGCAAAATTATAATATAACGATTACATTTTCAATGAATTAATATGAAAACAATTGATAAGCTTCAACATTATTTCGATAGAGTGGTATTTTTGATTAGGATTAAAACAAATTTGAATGTAATTCAAAGGAAGTATTCAATCGTACTTACAGACAAATAATTTATTTTTTGTTCGCCATTCTTTATTTAATTTAGTTTTCAACTGATATGTTGTAAATACATTTCTAGCTGATAAGGTGAATAAAAATAGATACACTTAATGCCTCTTCCCTGAAAATGGGAAGTCGATCATTAATACCATAATAAAGAAAATGCGAAATTACCGTTTTCACTATTTTATTATTACTTTTCATTCTAATAAGTTGAGTATATTTAAATTTGGCAAGGCTAACATTGTTATATATAATTGTTTTACTTTCTGTGTAATTCCAAAAAATATATTCTGGGCTAATTAAAATTATTCATTTTTTATACTATTGCAACGACAAAGTAATAAAAGCAAATCGTAATATACTTCCAGTCAAATTCAATGCAATTTAATTTTGCATGATATTTCAGCTGCTGAATAATAATAATTCCACCAAAAATACCTTAATTACTTGTTATCATACACAATTTCCTTTAGAAATGATTTCCTCTAAAATGTATTTATAATTGCAAAAACCAATTAGGCAAAATGCACTGAAAATAATTAATTGCTCTCCAACATTGTGAATGAACTTAATACCATTTTCTAAATTTGTGTTTACCCATTTACCGAATTTGTGTTTATCAATGCCAATATCTTAATGTACAAAATGGATGTGTGTTTGTACTAGTTTCACAAAAAATTGCAATTTTTCGAACGATTGCTCTCAAATTTCGCTCGAATACTTTAGAGAACCCGAGCACAATACAGGGGGTTCTGCGATACAGAAAATTTACCGCAAAGTGGTTTACACTCTGAAATTTGTTTTATCAAAAACCCGGAATGCTACATGGCTCTGTATTGTTTATGGGCCATGATGTTGTTGCCGGGGAATGCACGACAGGGCGGAAGTTCAGTTTGCAGCTGCAAAAATTCTGCTAAAGAAGACCATGTTTTTCTAAAGAAACACGCACACAACACAATAATATTTAACACTACAATAAAGTAAATGATTCAACAATAACAGTATTGATGAATTCAGCGATAAGACAGTTCATTACATTCAAAAACTTAAAAAAAGTTTCTGTTCCAGAACGCCATAAGTAATTAGAAAATATTTATAGCCCAGCGCCTAGAAGCCTTGCTGACCCATAACGTCAACTGTTTCGTTAGCACTTAGGCGCGGAGTATGAGAATTCAGTCGAAAGAGGCAATTGAAGAAAAGGTGGAAAATGCCAATCAAACATTTTTATTTCGTCTTTAAAATATAATTCATTTCGTTATATTTTTTTCTCAAGTTCCAGTAAATCTAACAACAGTTTAGATACCTTTCATATGAAACTTTTGATTCCTGGACAGGCAGAGCATAAATATTTGAAAGCTTTTTTCAAGGCGGTCTTTCTGTGGAAAATGGAAACCTTGTCTGCTGAGTCTCCATTTTGTAGACGGCATGGAGAGAACCGTCTAAATAATCAATGTAGTTGGGCGTAATCGCAACGGTTTTCTTCAACTGTTTTCCGCTCACTATTTACCAATTACGCCAGATAATCACATACGTGTGACACGAAACTCACTGGTAAAACGGTCTTGAATGACCGTAACTTGCATATCTGTTCATGAAAATCTGTACCGGGTACCGTTTTACATTTCTGAAAAACTGTAAATATGCATCTTGTTCTGTTAATCACGAGATGCGATAAACAATGACGTAAAAAAACGATGTGCCTGTGTGAGCTTTAGGTTACGCTTCAACAGAAAAACCGCAAAAACGTACGGGAAATGGCAGAACGCAACGAGACCTGGAGCATGTGCATTTAACGAGATGGAGCTCAGGCCACACAACCTCCTCTTTCCCGCTGTTGATCTCCCTTCTCGTCGGCGGACAAGAATATTGAGGCGTTGAATAGTTGCCGCGATCTTGTTCACAGCCATGCACACGTCATTGTTCAAACCCGTGTCCACGCTCTTGCCACGACCTAACTCTCTTCCTTGCCCACGCCAGTGCCCACGCTCTTGCACACGCCCTTGCATACTCTATTGCCTGAATCTCAATGGACCCTTTACTCGAGTAGGCCCTGCTGTTTACATCGGTAACTCATATCGGAGGGGGGATGTGATATCTCATACATGATTCGCATAGTGCCAACCGTCGCCATGGAAATATGAGACCATACAAATACCAATCTTATGGTCGGATCTTCCAATGCATACACAACTACCACAATATCATCATTATGAACTACAACAACAACGTATTCGACTAGCTGATGGAGCAGAAGTGGTGGTGTTGGCGTACCTTGTAGCTGCCGACCGCGTGGGCGCCGTCGTACACGAAGAGGTGGTCGTTGCAGTCGAGCTGCAGCAGGTCGAAGCGCAGCATGAAGCGCTGCAGGATGGAGTGCGTCTGGAAGGTGACCACGCAGTCCAGGTTGCGCTCGTTCTGCGACTGCAGCACGGCGCCGTCGATCTTGCGGTACAGCTGCTGCAGGAAGTGCGTCTTGCACAGCGACTGCATGTGGACTGCAACAGCAAGAGGAAAATATGCGTTTAATCTCTGGTTAAAGAAGAGAGATGAAGATTAAATAAAATTATTAAAGTAAAAAATGAATAAAATGAACAAAATGAATAAAGTGAATGAAATAAATAAAATACATGTATCGTACAATACATGTGTCGCGATATGGTATTCCGGCCCTCGCGACACGCTGCCATCGGCAAGTGACCAGTTAAATAAATAAATAAATAAATAAATAAATAAATAAATAAATAAATAAATAAATAAATAAATAAAAAAATAAAGTCTCATTGAGGGGAAAGCTTACGCGATTTGGCCAGCTCTGCCACCTTACCACTTTCAAAATGTTTAAACGCAATAGTGCATAATAAAAATTTAGTTATTCAAAGAAAATACGTACGCAAGTTGGGGAACCGGTTTCTCACATTCGACAGGAGTGAAAACGAGGGACAAGGGAGTTGATAGAAAGGTAATATTGTCACAGATTTTATATAATTATGTTTATTAACTTATAGTTAGAGATGGATTTAAAAATAATAAAAAGTACTAACAAATTTTACAAAGAAGTTTTGAAGAAGTTAAAATTATGCAAACGTATTTTTGAATTACCCTTACAGAAACTGTAACGGGAGGGCATCTTGTCAGCTGCCTTTCCAGTTTTTGATACAAGTAGTTCAAAAATATGTACCCATTATATTTAGTACACATATTAGTACAGATATTAACTACTACTATTTTTCTTACTTTAATGCTTTTACTACTACTTTTCTTGATTTATTAATGCTTCATTTCCCTCAGCGGGGTACCGCTCCGACGGGACAAGCTCCAAACTTCCGCCTGATCACTCGTCATTGGTGGTAGTAGAGTGCATTTCTTTTTGTGTATGTGCATAAGGAAAGGGAAGGAAAGGCAAAGAAAGAGAAAAAAAGATAGTGCGCGATCTGTGATGCGTTTGTAGAAGTCCCAGCATTCGTCTAGTATTGATCCAAACAACCACCCAATACTACCGATGAGAACAGCTGGCAGCTACAATTTTCCTCCAGACAACAGCTGCAGCCACATAGTCACATAATTAGTTTTATCAAATCCGCCAATGACCGGTCTCGAAACCTAGGGACGTCCGGTTAGCGTTGCTGTCGAAACATCGGCAATGCTGACCCAGCCGGTGTATTTCGTTTCTTATTTACATTATTAATAACACACATTACAAGTTGGTTCGATGTCTATGATCGTTTAGTTGTGTTGTTTGTTGGTAGCCCTGGTGGTTCAAATACACCGCTCAAACCCTTTCTTAAGACAAGTCAGAGCACAAAAACCTGAGTTCAACTGAAAAAGTGTCATTTTTATTGAAACTTTTCAATTTTTAATAGTTAAAAATTTCTATTTTTGGAATTTCCCACATATTTTTTCGCTAAGATAGTTTTAAGCGATAGCTGAAAAATTCGCAGGTTGCAAGTTGGATATTATAATAATATTGCCTTTAGAAAGAATACGAGAAAATATATTCTATAGTAATATCAATCGTGTTATAATTACGTATTGTAAAATAAATTTGCAACAACTATGAAATAGTACAAGTATTTATGCTCATTATTATAGTTCATGTTAGGATCTCATCGTCTAAGTTTGAAAATGAAATCTCCCACAAAATGGTTGGTTGCCTCGTACTAGACAGTTTATGTTACAATGAATGAGCTCATTGTATGTCTACTTTCACTACGAGAATGTTCCCGTATAAAACAACTGAAGCATATTCAGTAAGGTTGAAAGGAACCGTTTTGTAAAGGCAATAAAAGGCAATATTCGTCATAAACGAGAAACCCAACTTAGATCGTTATGCACGGAACGTACTATCATACACGCCATAAAATGTTATCCGCCTCGACATTCTGAGAACACGATGAAATGGCCGCCTACATGAGGAAATTGCGGAGGTCTTTCCTTCATAGTACTTCTACGAAAATGAAGTCGATAAGAAAAGCAAAACAAAATCCACATCAACTATGAAAGCATTAGTTATGGAAAGAATTATACGATCCAAAATGAAATGAATATAAAGTAGCAGAAATATGAAAAACTACTGAATTATATAAGTGTTTTCAAATTAAAATTAGAAGAACTGACAATGAGTAGATTAGAATAAGAGGAACCAAAGATGTGTAACTTGCTAAAAACATGTTGGCCATGTTGGCACGAAACACATAAAATAGACCGGCCATCTTTACAACGTTAGGAAATGTGTTACTGCTAAGATTTATTTCTGATGCAATCTACCCCGGCGTTTCGGCCGCCCTACGGCAATCTTTATTGCGCGCGACTATTTCAACCGCGCCAGTCTGTTTTTTACGTGACCAGTCGCGAGTGTATTTCCCTCAGGCTCCGCAAGCGATCTCGGTGGCCAACAGCAGGCCGATGCATTTAGAAAACACTGTCAATCAGCTGTAGCGGACGTAATGAATGAACGAGTGGAGGCAGCACCGTAGTGCGGGAGGGCGGTCGTGGGGACAGTGGGGGTAGGGGTAGTGACGATGGGGGCGGTGACGATGGGGGCGGCGACGATGG
>BOPP01000021.1:1979429-2021156 GCA_017312745.1 Gryllus bimaculatus
CGCCCCGCCCTGCCCCACCTCGCACCCCACCGCACCGCACCGCTGCGCTGCCGCTCACCCGCAACCCAATCCCTTCGTCAAGTCGGACGGAGACTATTGGAACTGCAAACTTACGAGTTCGCCAGAATATAGATTAAAATGTTGAGTTATAAAGTAGTTCTTTCGTCGGCCTCTTCGATCGGGACTCTTCCTTCTTCGGTTCCATTGTTCTAATTTTTTTCTTTCCGGTCCTTCACTTTTCTTTTTTTCCACTTTTGTGATGTCTCTCTCTTAATTCTTGTTTTCAACTTTCTCTCTCGTAACTTCGCTCTTTTAATGAAATTTTCTTCTCTTTACATTGAACTTTCCTTCTTTCCTTTCAGTTCTGTGAACGCATCGGTCTTTCGTCTTGTATGATATTGTCTTATTGCAATGTTATCACATGTTTGTGGCTGAATGACTTTTTCTTAACATCTCTTCATATAGTTTACAAATAATAACAGTTGAATTCAATAATAAAAAATAGCATTGAGTTTTATTAAGTTCTCTGGATTATTAATGTAACATTACTTAATATAAATATTGCTTAATTATTTATTAACACTACCCAAAAAATTAGAATATTGTTTAAAATTAATTCCAGCTTATGGCACCAATCAGACGTCACACACTTCTGTGTGAAGGATACTCAATAAATGGATATCTGTAGTGTCGGTAAATTATTATTACCGATTGTACTGAATTGAAGAATTAACACATATTTTACTTAAAATATGCATGATGAACAAACTAGTGAAAGGTTATTAGAAAATACAGTATAACATTTTTCATAGACAAAAGGCAAATGTAATGACGAACTCCATGCTCGTGAAAGAAAATAATACCCTTATTAAGGAAAATTAGGATGAAAGCAACATTTCTTTACTGACAAAGTAGCGAAATATCAGCAAAACGAATTGGCAGTGCGGGTCGTAAAGAGGGTCGAAGAAAGAAGTAGTGGAGTTGCGCGAACGTGAATAGGAAGGGGAGAACCCACCCTCCATGTGACGAGAATCGATCCTCGATCCCCTTTTACAGTACGGGAACACGTGCGACGACTAACGAAGCGTCGACCTCTCGAGGACTCGATTGCTTGTTGGATTGAAGCGACTGGGGGGACCCTTGTAAATGCAGGCGAAGAAAAGACTGAAGTTCGGAGCTCATGGAAAGGCAATTGAGGTTTAAAAGAAACACCAAAGAGGATAAGAGAAGGCACTTACGTGTCTCATAGAATGTTCGTACAGATGAAAAACAAGAAGCAAGATCGACAAGCGAGAATTACACATGCAAACATCACAAAATGTGTTTATCTTGTAAATTCGGGAATGTACTCTTGTAATTTTGGTGAAAAGAAACACCGTTCACTCCAAACGTAACGCCATCTGAGTATTTGAAAACTACTTCTTTTACTATCAAACACGAGGTATTAAGATCGAAATAAAAAATCTTCCTGTCGGCCCGAAAATATATATGAATAGTCCTCACAATGACAGATGAATCTGGGAAGTTAGGCATAAAACTGTAGATCTGAAACACTCGTGGACATGAGCAAATATAAATTACAAATTTCGTGCTCACAAATGCGTCAATGGAGTGAAAAATCGTGCTTGTGAACGCGTTAGGATACAATGATTTTAATTGAAAGAACCAATCAAAACTTCCAACAAATGTAAATTAAACAGAGTTCACAGAACGAATCAATCATTTAAACGGATGCCTTTAACAGACCCTTTGAAATGACCGCGTGTTCACATATAAAGTAAAACTGCACGTGTGCACATGGCCGGAATTAAAATGGTCCAGTTAATTATATTCATCCAAAGAATATTGCTGCATGAACTACGTACATATTATACAACAAACGTACTGGAAAATCGTCTGCCTGCTGCTACTGCTGCAGTGAAGTTATGTGTGGTATGCTAAAGCTTGTGCTGCGGCTCGGGAATAGTCTGGCCCGAGACCAAGAAGTTAATTGTAGTTGGTCTTTCCACAAGCATCCTCCGCAATGCCGGATAAGTACGATCATACTCTGGTACGTACGCACTGACTCAATTAAAGTTCGGAACCACTCACAAAATAATTTACATGAGTTTATTGGCTGGAATGTACACATTTTTTAAACGATTTAGAAACACTGCAAACACCGAATTGAGAGAATGAGGGGGCCGGGACTGACAGTTGTTTTGTAATAAACATTTACCTAACTTACTTCAATACAAATTGGACGTAAAACTAAAAATAAATGCAGAAATATAAAAAAAATGCAAGTCAAGAATTATTTTTCAGAAAAACACTATCTCCGGCTACGAAAATGAAATTTCCAGATTACATTCATTATAACACACATTTGTTGACAATAACATAAATGACTGTCGTCATTACATCTCACGGTTTTTCTTCATCAAATATACGGTTTAATAAATTGGTTAAACAATATAAATCCTTTTAAATTTTTCGAAATAATATAAAGTGGTATGTAACTTTTGCAAGCAATATGAAGAATGAGTAAATAAACAATTTTGTTCAAATTATCTGGTGTAATCTGTAAAAAGTTTACTTTTCAAGACTTGAATAATATAACAGAAGTAAAGTGTGGTCATTTGAATAAGAGTCAATGCAGATAATACACCAAATAAAAAGGAAACACTTCAATGGAAACAATTTTCCAGCTTATCCTTCTAAATGGCGCTCGTCTCGTGAATCATTTTGCATAGTGCAGCGGTCGCAAAACTTCCGCGTCCGTAGGCATCGTTGCTGAGCTAGCGCCTCCGAAGCCCAGCTCTCATCTTTTCTGTTAGGTCCTTCGTGCCAGTCAATCCCCAGCCCCCGCCCGCTCACATCTCATCGCGGCCGCTCTCTCCCGGCTCCTCTCCCCTTGGTCCTCGCCGCGGGCGCCGCGCGGCCCCATCGCTTTGCCGCCATCATCGGCCCTCGCGACCTCCGCGACCCCTCGGCATTCGTCGCCGTCGACAGCGCCGTCCCGGCCAGCCCACGGCCACCGCCACTTCCCAGCCCACCCACCGCCTCCACGCACCTTCACCCATTGCTTCCACGTTCGCACACGATCGCCGAAAATCCGCCTGCGGCTCTTGCCTCCGCCTGCGCCTCTTCTCCCTCCGCCTGGCCTCTCTCCCTCCGCCTGCGCCTTCTCTCCCTCCGCCTGCGCGTCCTCTCCCTCCGCGCTGGCGCCTCTTCTCCCTTCCGCCTGCCGCCTCTCTCCCCTCCGCCTGCGGCCTCTCTCCCTCCGGCCTGCCGGCCTCTCTTCCCTCCGTCTGCCCCCTCTCTTCCCTTCCGCTGGCGCCTCTCTCCCTCCGCTACTGGCGCGTCTCTCCCTCCGCGCTGCGCGGCTCTCCCTCGCCTGCGCCTCTCTTCCCTCGCCTGCCGCCTCTCTCCCTACCGCCTGCCGCCTCTCTCCCTCCCGGGCCTGGCGCCCTCTTTCCCTCCGCCTGCGCGTCTCTCCCTCCGCCTGCGCGCTCTCTTCCCTCCGCCTGCGCCTCGGCTCCCTCGCCTTGCGCCTCTCTCCCTCCGCCCGCACTTCTCTCCCTCCGCCTGCGCCTCTCTCCCTCCGCCTGCGCCTGCTCTTCCCTCCGCCTGCCCCTCTTCTACCCTCCGCATGCGCCTCCCTCCTCTCCGCACACGTTCTGCGCCTCTCTCCCTCCCGCCCCCTCCTCCTGCGGCCTCTCCCTTCCCGGCCTGCGCCTCCCTCCCCTCCCCGCATGCGCCTCCTCCCTCCGCCTGCCGTCTCTCTCCCTCCGCCTGCGCCTCTCTCCCTCCGCCTGCCCTCTCTCCCTCCCGCCTGCCCCTCTCTCCCTCCGCTCTGGCGCCTCCCTTCCCTCCGCCTGCGCCTCTCTCCCTCGCCTGCGCCTCTCTCCCTCCGCCTGGCGCGTCGTGCGTCCCTCCGCCTGCGCGTCTCTCCCTCCGCTCTGCGCGTCTCTTCCCTCCGCCTGCGCGTCTCCCCTCCGCCTGGCCGCCTCCTCCCTCCGCCTGCGCTCTCTCTCCCTCCGCCTTGCGCCTCTCTCCCTCCGCCTGCGCCTCCTCCCTCCGCCTGCGCCTCTCTCCCTCCGCCTGCGCCTCCCCTCTCCCTCCGCCTGCGCATCTCTCCCCTCGGTGCCTGCGCTCTCTCCCTCCGCCTGCGCCTCTCTCCCTCCGCCTGCCCTCTCTTCCCTCCGCCTGCGCCTCTCTCCTTTCCGCCTAGCGCCTCTCTCCCTCCGCCGTGCGCCTCTCTCCTCCCCCTGCGCTCTCTCTCCCTTTCCGCTCTTTGCCCCTCTCTCCCTCCGCCTGCCCCTCTCTCCCTTCCGCGCTGCGCCTCCTCCCTCCGCTGCTGCGGCCTCTCTCCCTCTGTGCCGCCTGCGCCTCTCTCCCTCGGCCTTGCGCGTCTTCTCCCTCCGCCCCTGCGGTTTGTGGCCTCTCTCCCTCCGCCTGCGGCCTCTTCCCTCGCACTGCGCCTCTCTCCCTCCGCCTGACGCGTCTCTCTTCCGGCCTGCCTCTCTTTCCCTCCGCCTGCGCCTCTTCTTCCCTCCGCCTGCGCCTCTCTCCCTCCCGCCTGCGCCTCTCTCCCTCCGCCTGCCCCCTTCTCTCCCTCCGCCCTGCGTCCTCTCTCCCTTCCGCCTTGCCGTCTCTCCCTCCGCACTGCGCGGTCTCTCCTCCCCTGCGCGTCTCTCCCTCCGCCTGCCGCCCTCTCTTCCCTCCGCTCTGCGCCTCTCTCCCTCCGCCCTGCGCCTCCTCTCCTCCGCCTGCCGGCCTCTTCTCCCTCCGCCTGCGCGGGTCTCTCCCTCCGCCCTGCCGCGTCTCTCCCCTCCGCCTGCTCTTCCTCCTCTCCCTCCGCCTGCCGCCTCTCTTCCTCCGTCTTCCCCTCGCCCTTCTCTCCCTCGCTCTGCGCCTCCTCTCCCTTCCCCGTTGCCTTGCGCCTCTCTCCCTCGCCTGCGCCTCTTTTCCTCCGCCTGCCGCCTCTCTCCCTCCGCCTGGCCCCTCTCTCTGTCCTTCCGCATGCGCCTCCCTCCCTCCCGCCTGCCGCCTCTCGTCCCTCCGCCTGCCGCCTCTTCTCCCTCCCGCCTGCGCCTCCCTCCCTCCGCGATGCGCCTCCCTCCCCTCGCCCTGCCCCGTTCTCCTCCTTCCCGCCTGCGCCTCTTCTCCCTCCGTCCTGCCCCTCTTCTTCCCTCCGCCTGCCCCTCTCTCCCTCCGCTGCCCCTCTCTCCCTCCGCTGCGCCTCCCTCCCTTCCGCTGCGCCTCCCTCCCTCCGCCTGCGCCTCTCTCCCTCCGCCTGCGCCTGCTCTTCCCTCCGCCTGCGCCTCTCTCCCTCGCCTTGCCCTTGCGCCTCTCTCCTCCGCCTGTGCGCCTCCCTCGCCCTGCGCCTCTCTCCCTCCGCCTTGTGCCTCTCTCCCTCCGCCTGCCGCCTCTCTCCCTCGCTGCGCCTCTCCTCCCTCCTGCCTGCCGCCTCTCTCCCTCCGCCCTGCCCCTCTCTCCCTCCGCCTGCCCCTCTCTCCCTCCGCCTGCGCCTTCCCTCCCTGCCGCCTGCGCCTCTCTCCCTCCGCCTTGCCGCCTCTCTCCCTCCGCCCTGCGCCGTCTCTCCCTCCGCCTGGCGCGTTCTCTCCCTCCGCTGCGCCTGCCTCCCTCCGCCCTTGCGCCTCTCTCCCTCCCGCCTGCGCCTCTCTCCCTCCGCCTGCGCCTCTCTCCCTCCCCCGCTCTGCCAGCCTCTCTCCCTCCGCCTGCGCCTCCCTCCGGCCTGCGCTGCTCTTCCCTCCGCCTTTGCCTCTCTCCCTCCGCCTGCGCCTCTCTCCCTCCGCCCTGCGCCTCTCTCCCTCCGCCTGCGCCTCTCTCCCTCCGCCTGTCCCCTCTCTCCCTCCGCCTGCCCTTCTCCCTCCGCTCTGCGCCTCCCTCCCTCCGCCTGCCGCCTCTCTCCCTCCGGCCTGCGCCTCTCTCCCCCGCTATTATTTGTCTGCGCGTCTCTCCCTCGCCTTGCGCGTTCTCTCCACTTCCGCACTGCGCCTCTCTCACCTCCGCCTGCCGGCCTTCCTCCCTGCCGCCTCCTTGCGCCTCTCTCCTCCGCCTGCGCATCTCTCCCTTCCGCCTGCGCCGTCTCTCCCTCCGCCTGCGGCCTCTCTCCCTCCGCCTGCGCCTCTCTCCTCCGCCTGCGCACTCATCTCCCTCCCGCCTGCGCCCTTCTCCCTCCGCCTGCCCCCTCTCTCCCTCCCGCCTGGCGCCTCTCTCCCTCCGCCTGCGCGTCTCTCCCTCCGCCTGCGCGTTTCTCTCCCTCCGCTTCTGCGCGTCTCTCCCTCGCCTGCGCCTTCTCTCCCTCCGCCTGCGCCTCTTCTCCCTCCGCCTGCGCCTCTCTCCCTCCGCCTGCGCCTCTCTCCCCTACCGCCTGCGCGTCTCTCCCTCCCCTGCGCGTCTCTCCCTCCGCCTGGCGCCTCTCTCCCTCGCCTCGCCTCTCTCCCTTATCCCGCCTGCGCCTCTCGTCTCCCTCCGCCTGCGCCTCTCTCCCTCCAGCCTGCCGCCTCTCTCCTCCGCCTGAGCCGCCTTCTCTCCCTCCGCCTGCGCCTCTCTCCTCCGCCTGCCCCCTCTCTCCCTCCGCATGCGCCTCCCTCCCTCCGCCTGCGCCTCTCTCCCTCCGCCTGCGTCCTCTCTCCCATCCGCTCTGCGCCTCCCTCCTTCCCATGGCCTCCCTCCCTTCCGCCTGCGTCCTTCTCCCTCCGCCTGCGCCTCTCTTCCCTCCGCCTGCCCCGTTTCTCCCTCCGCCTGCCCCTCTCTCCCTCCGCTTTGCCGCCTCCCTCCCTCGCCTGCGCCTCTCTCCCTCCGCCTGCCGCTCTCTCCCTCCGCCTGCGCGTCTCTCCCTCCGCCTGCCGCGTCTCTCCCTCCGGCCTGCGCCCCTCGGTCTCCCTCCGCCTGCGGGCCTCTCTCCCTCCGCCTGCGCCTTCTCTCCCTCCGCCTGCGCCTCTCCCTCCGCCTGCGCCCTTCCCTCCCGCCTGCGCCTCTCTCCCTCCGCCTGTGCCTCTCTCCCTCCGCCCTTGCGGCCCTCTCTCTCCCTCCCGCCTGCGCCTCTCTCCGCCGCCTGCCCCTCTCGCCCGGCCCATTTCCTTCTCCACCATCGCTTTCGTCTCCTCCTCTGACTTTACGCTTTCGCATCCTCTTCTAATTTACTCTAATCCAATCTCACCAATTCTTCGTCTTCCCCTCCACCATTGCCTCCGACATCGCTGCCTTTACGCAGCTTCGAAACTTCCCACTCGCCTTATTTCTTCCCTTCTGTTGATGCCTTATTTGCCATTACTACATCTCCTTTGCCTCCGCTTCCTACTCATTTAACACCCACTTCTGCATCCGCCTTCGTCCTCTTCTCCAACTTTTTCACCACAGCGCTCGCTTCCGCCGTGCCGCGCCTCCAGCCGCGCCCATCACTTTGGGCCCCAGCGGACGCTGCCACCAAGCGCGTCGCCCCCGCCCCCCCCCCGTCCTCACCCAGTGCGTCGTTGGCCTCCGCGGAGGGGCCGCCCGCCGCAGAGGCAGAGTGGAGGGAGGCAGGGAGGGAGGGGCGGGTCCTGAAGGGCCGGCCGAACGCGGGCAGATTGCGCGCTGACCGGAACGCCGCAGACAAGCGGAAGGAAAGAAGCAGGCCCTCGGGTTGAGCCGAGGCCTCGGGCGGTGGTGCCGACGGTGGCAAGGGGCGGGCACAGCGAGGAGGCGGGGGTTGGGGGCGGGAAGAAGCAGAGCGCGGCGATACAGCGAGGTCGGAGTGGGCGGCAGAGCAGGGCAGGGCGGCGGAGGGGTGAAGCATGGGCAGGGCCGAGGAAGTGGATCGGCGCAAGACAGGCGCAGAGAGGGAGTGCCACTGCGGCGGGGCGGGAAGGGTGGAGCGCGTGCGGGCAACAGCGAAAGCGGGGGGCGGCGCCCTGAGAGAGAGGAAAGGGATATCCCTGTAATGGCGAGCATCTGTGCGGCGCTACCCTCATCACTCCCGCGCCAGTCGTCTCTTTCTCCGGCAGCGGAAAGAAAACCTCTCTATCATCATCCCGCCGCACCGCCCCCAGTGACTCGGCCGCCCCGCTTGTACTATTTCATCCCGAATACTAGCTCTTTGTCAACCGGTTCCTGTCGCTCGACTTACGCTCCGTCGATCCGCCGTATTTCCCTTGATCGCCTCCGCACACAGTTCAATGTGGCACTCCTCTTCAATGCTCCAAAGAATCTTCGGCATACTAGCCCAGTATATACCGTTCTCTCAAAGGCAACCATTTGAACTTTAACTTTGCGTTCTTGCTGTATCTGATGTTTAATTGTTTCTTCTCCGGTTGTATGTTCCTTGATGCCTCTTTATCATTCACGGATTATTCAGTTAGTTTTGCTACTTATTGCGTTGTATAATGTTCTTTCTCCATTCCTCGTCAGGCAGCAGAAACTTCGTCATCCATGTGGTCGCAAACTCTCTCCAATTCCATTTTGACCACCCCTTCTAACATGCTCCCCTGAAAAGATGGACGCCTATCGAGCCGACTGGGGTTCGGAGCCAGCAAAAAAAGTTTGAGGCGGCGTACGCGTCGGAAGGGGTGGCTGCCTGCGTGGACCAGAAGACAGCAGCACGCGACGCAGCGAAAGAAACCAAAGCAGGCAACGAAAGCGGCGTGGGAGGGAGCGATTGGGTACGGCTGGATAAGCTAAAAAAGAAAATTGAAAGAGACAAAGCGTCAGGTGCGGCAGTGAAGAAGCGGATTTACATCGCGAACGCAAAGGCGGCAATATGTGTATGAGGCTATGAAGGTCCAAAGTGAAGACGGCTACTTCTTAGGAACGCAAAAAAAAAAGAAAAAAAAAGCGGCATCCATAAAGTCGGGAACAGCGCGAGATAGCAAAGAACAGCACCCCCGACGCACACATCGCCAGTCGCCGACTGGGCGCACGGCGGAAGAGCGAGAGGCAGAAAATTGACCGAGTCGAAGGCTGAAAAGCAGCCGTGCGGTGACGGGGTGGTGCGTCGTTCGCAGAGGCGCACTAGGATGAAGATTCCGGCCCGAGGCCGCAACGCCTCCCCATCGCCTTCCTCGCTGAATCCGCCCCCTTAGGCTATCGCCGCCCCACCCCGTTACCGTCCCATCAACGTTCCCGCCCATCCCCCGCCAAACGTCCCCGTCGCGGCCCCCGCTCCCGCCCCCGCCCCGCCCCGCCCCTCACCGTCCCCGCCCCCGGCCCCCCCCCGCCCCCGCCCCGCCCGCCCCCCGCCCCGCCCCCGCCCCGTGCTTCGCACGTCCCCGCACCGTCCCCGCACCGTCCCACGCAACCGTCCCCGCCACCGTCCCGCACCGTCCCCGCCACCGTCCCCGCCCCCGCCCCACCCCGTCTCCCCGCCCCCGCCCAGTCCTCTCCCCGTCCCCCCCCGCCCCCGTCGCGCCCCCGACTCCCGTCCCCAACCCCGTCCACCCCCACTACGTCCTCATTAGACCATCCCCACAGCTCAGACCCATCCTCTCCACATCCCTGCCGTAGGCTCTTGCCACCGCTTTTTCCCCATCACTTCAACTCTCCCGCTGCCTTTCTCATTTCCGTCCCCCGCCGTTACTCTTGCTGACACACTCATGTCGCCACGTCCAACTCACCACCGTCTCTACCCCCACCTTCTAACCTCTCTCTCCAGACTTCACCATAGGCGCCACCCCATGCCATAACCCCCACCACCCCTTCTCCTCCTCGGGCGTCGTTCACAAGAGCGGTTCGGGAACGCAGCCGAGCCCTATGGGCAGAGCAGGCCCATCTGCACAGCGTGGCCGGGGGAGGGGGCGGGTCGCTCTGAAAGATGGCAGCCCGCAGGCGCAGTCGAGCGGTTGGGAAACCGTAATTAGCCAGAGATTCCGCCGGCGAGTGAGGAAATGTGTTACCAACTCGCGGCGCCGCGCCGCGCCGAAATAAGCAAAGTTTGCGAGATCCCTGCCCCCGCCCACGCCCGCGCCCTCGCCGTCCGCCGTCCGTCTTCGCGCTGCTTCCGGAAAGACGCGCGTGGGGCGGCGTCATCCCTTCGGCGGACGCGCGTCGTGGTGCGGCACGCGAAATGAATCGGCAAAAGAGCGCGTGATGGCCTTCCGTACTGATAATGTTGAAACGTGCGGTTTATATTTTCCTCCGCAAAGTTTTTAGTGAGTAATTTTAATGAAACTGTTAGGAGCAGTTGAGTGGGGCGTATAGCTGATGTCAGAATAATCAGTTTCTGTATTATCACGTGGGAATAGGAAAAGTGGTGAATTTATTTGATGAAATAAGAGTGCCCACGTGTGGGAATGATGGTAATGAATATATAACACGAAAGAAACTAAATAATCAATATTCAGATAAAATAAAAGAGCGCCTTTGCATTTTAATAATTGAACCAAACATGGTACAGGTAAAATTAAGAATCATGAATAAATGTATTTTAAGATAATAAAGCCTTAACAGCTGTAACTTATTGGCCAACAAATTATTTTTTGCGAAATATATTTTTTTTAAATATAGACTATTTTGAAAAATCAGAAAGTGGTACAGTAATAGAGTGAATGATGAAAAGAAAAAGTATGCAAAAATTGATCTATAGTTTTCAATATTCATCAATTTCTGAAATCGTGCTGAAATTTTAAAGTTCTTGCTATTTAGAATTGTTATATTGTGACATTTTCATTCCACTTTACATGCACGCATACATATTTAGAGAATGTCAATACTATAAATTGTATCAAATTGTATGGCAAATTATTCTATTTGATCATTCACCGGCACGCACAATTTGTTTCAATATTTCTAAAACAGAAATATTGCCAACAAAATTGAATGTATAGTGAACTTTTCAAACAAATCAAATTCACCATCATAATATTTACAACTGTTATTTAATGCATGTGTTTTGGTGTTGTTTATAATTTATTTTCCTTATATGAAATAGCGTCAATACAGATAAAACCATCGCAGTTCATAGTATTCCATTTCGTGTAACCCGCAAATACTGCGGATCGCCGCCTGAGGTTTTGCAACATGAGGAAAATGGATGTCTGATACATATTTAATAACTTCCATTCAAAAACATTATTTTCTCTGCCCTCTAAAGTCAACATTACTGAACATTTCATATTTGTGCATACAGTGCCACAAACTCTTGAAACAAATGTATGGAAATTGTTCGAAAACATAAATGTGACTTACACAGTAGACAAAATCCACAAATAAAAAACGCGAATCGCCCATGGCTTTTTTTAATTCCAATTTTAAATTGCTATGTTTGTGGGTTTACTCTCAATCCTTGTTCTCTTTCCAACGTGATGTAAATTTAAATTTATTGACTTATTTCGTATACTGAATTTAATAACCCCGAAGGACTCAATTGTTACGTTCCACACTCCTCTATAAACAAATATATTGAATCACATTTCATTCTGCTCGTTTGTAAATAATGCGTGCGCAATATATCACTTTAAACAGTCATCGGTGTGCCCCTGAAATGCCCTCTTGGTAATTCTAACATTAAAGTAATCCATACTTTCATGTATCCATTCCAGTTTCGGATAGCCAATTTTCTCGTAGAAATCGACTCAGGCGAAATAACTGCAACCTGCAGTACATACATGTATTATCATACGATTGTAGTTCCTGAGATAAAGAAAAAGGATAAAATAGGAAAAAATGAACTGAAATTTTAAAGTAAGGGGAAAATGATGGACAATTAAGGGAATTTAGAAAGAAAATTAATACATTAATAAAACGTAAAAACACGAAAATTTAAAAAAAAAATTCAGAATGAAAAGGAAAATGGGACGTTTAGAAAATGGGAGGAAAAAATGCGTAATATTGGAAAAAGAGGAAAAGTTCGGCCAAGTGTTTAAAAATATATTAACAGACTTAATTAGAGATTAAAATTACAATAAAGATGTTTAGAAATTCACAAGCAGACGATATATCGTGTGCATAATATCGTCAAGTGAAGAAGAATGAGAGAACAAAAACTGAAAAAAGTAGATAACGGGATGAAGACAGATCTGACAAGAAAAATATCTAGGGAGTGTCTAGAAAGCTACACATAAATTCAGCAACTTAACGAAAGAACACATAACAGCAAAATTTACAGCAAGGAATAGGAAACTCCAAAACATTTCTTCAACCCACGACATGAGGAATTGAAAGTGAAGTCTCAGAGCAAAGAGATAAAACCGAGTAGAAATACAGCAACCTCGCCGGAGTGAGAGCGCGCGGAAAAGGGGGCTGTCTCGCGAGCCCTCTCCAGAGCGCGTGCTCTCAGCCGCGAGAGCCGCGCGAACGCAGTGGTGGGGGGGGGGGAGGCGAGGGCGAGGGCTGTGGCAAGTGGGCAGCGGCAAAGCTTCCGGAGGACGTCGACGAGTGTGGTTCGCTGTACCCCCCTCGTCCCGCCTCGCCACGCCCCCTCCGCGTCCCCGCCTCGACTCGTCTCCACCCCTCGCCGCAAAAGGAATTTCGTGAGGTTGATGACTCTCCTCCGGACGTTTGATCTGCGCGAGTGCACCCTCTCCCCACGCGAGAGCACACACGGGGTGTTGGGGGGGGAGGGGAGTGGCGGAGGGGGAGGGGCGCTGAAAGCGACCAGCGCGCGGCGGGCGAGCAAACGCGCGAGAATGGCGCAGCGGCTGATGAGCCTGCGAATACAACAGCCGACAAGGCAAAGCTCATTATGAGGCGTGCCTCAAGGCCTGCTATTGGAATGGGAATTCGAATTCAAGTATCAGCCTTGCTGTGTAAGGCTCTTTGGCGTTCATTGATGCTTAATCTTTCTTTTGTAAACAAGAGTTTCTTCTGAAGTTGTGCGCATGCGTGGTCAGAGTCTTCGTAGGCTCTCGGCTGTATGGGAGAATCTGTTTTGCCGACGTTTTCTCCTTCCTATTATGTTCTTTCTCAAGGCCGAAATACCATTTCATCATACCATGATTTTCACTGATGAGAAAGGCTACAAGCATCGGTAACACCCTCTATGAGACGGTGTACCCTGGCCGGCCGAGAACACTAAAATAGCGACACATGAGAAAGAAAAAACTGAAATTGGAGCGCATTGCCAATTAAGATCTTTAGAGATAGAAAATTGTGTAAAAGTGTGCCAAAAAGTAATGAATATGATGAACTCTGCCTTATCCATTCCTGAGCTTTAGCGAGGGGAAAGTGTAACGCCGTTTCTTGGTAAGTGATCGGAGTGGTGTTTTGCCTCTGTCTTCTATTGTAAGAAAAATGTCACGATTCGTGAGGACAGCCAAGCATTACATATAAATAGCTCCCGCAGTACACGACTCCACTTCAATCTACGCAATTCTAATACCCCAAGGTTGTCACAGCAACGGATATCTGTTAAAAATATAACACAAAAATTGTTGGAAGTAGATTATCATTTAAGTATGTGAAATGGACGATCTCTCCGATTTTTCATGCATTTTAAAAGTAGCGTGCAAATTATCAAACAAACACAAACTAACAATCTCTTCAACTAACTGCATTAACTACTTTTAAGAGACTTTCCATTTTATGTTTCCAAACATATTAAATCAGTATAGAATGGTGAAAAAAGGAAAAATGAAGAAGTAATACCACAACATACAGGAATATAAATTTCACAAAGAAAATTGTACTTCAACTACAATATGATAAATAATGGAACGAAAAAATACTTCATTGTATTTAGTTTTAATTTTGTCCAGCAGAACGGTCAATATAATGTGTCATCATTGTCCGTGATTCTCTAAACAAATTTACAATATTTCCTTCGATTTCATTTTACTGACTTTGTTACGTTCCTAGCCCACCCAATTTACTACTAAAAAGACTTTTAAAGTCCCTCTAGTTTGTGAGCGCTGAAACTGCGTGCGAACGTTTTAACTGCTCGGTGCAATGGCACCCGTAGCCCCGTTCGCCTGCTGGTGCGAAGTGAAAGCGTGCGTGGCTGGTTTGCGGGTGATTGGCGCGTTTCCGTGAATGCATCAAAGGCAGTTGGTTAGAGAGGCGATTGCGGTCGCGTCCACACTGAGGGCAGCTGTCTGTTTGAAGGCACAGCGCTGTCTGTATCTTCACCTGACCACGCGTTTTTGACAACTCTAAACTGCTGCGGCACACATTTTTCGCGCAGTTTTCACACTGAGGTTAGGTAGTTTTAAAAACAATATACAAACTTCTGTGGTACGCTTGCATTCACTAAGATTGTACATCAAAGTTAGAGCGTTCAGGCCTTTTTTAAAAGCAACATAATAACTTTTCAAATAAATGGAAATATAGTTTACCTGTGTATAGATAATATTTTAGATAAAAGAGCCCTAACGAAGAGAACAGGTAGAGGAGTCATGAGGAGTCAGTTTGCGTCAATGAGGTCGGATATCAGAAAACGGCTCCCGGGACAATGAAATTACCGAGTCACTCAGCGATGGACTAAGTAAAGAAAAGCGACTTTCCTCGTTTTCAGTCAGCATTGGAATGATATATTCACGGAATTCGTAGAATATTCAATACCATTGCACATTAAATCGTTCGCTCCTTTACGGAATGCGTAAATGTAACGCCGAAATTTCTGTTCCAGCCGTTCGATATGTTTCTCCTGAAACGCGACACTCTTTAGCGTTACCTACTGCACTGTTTATAACTATGCGATGCGGTTTACATCACTCAGCTTCAAATAATGGCAACCTGAACGACTCGAGAACGCGTTGGTATTTCCTATTACGCAGGACGATAGACTCGTGTATCCAAAAATTAAACTTTGAAAGAAAATTTATTAGTACTGCGTCTGCAGTTTCACACATACACTTTTGCGTATTCAATATTGTATCTTTAGTTAATTAGCTGTACTTTCACAAAACGCTTTCAAGTCGTTCCTTCTTAATGCATTCAACTTGAGTAAAACGCAGAACCAAAACTCTGCGACTGTCTGCGTGGGTTTAGCACAAGACCACGTGGCCAGGGCGGTGACTTCTCACTCCGGCAAAGAGAGAGGCAGAGGCGGACGAGGGGACAGCGGAGGCGCGGAGAACCGGTGACGATGGAACCGGACGTCTTCTCAACTGCAGTGGTAGCGGTGGAGAGGAAGTAGTCGACGAGCAGCGACGGAGGTAACGAGGACGACAAGTGTGGACAGCGGTGGGATGATGGAACACAAGCGGCCAGAGCGAGAAGACGTGTCGGAGGCTTAGGGAGTCATTTCCGGATGTGGATGGGGTTGGTTCTGCGACAATGAGAGGAACGATTGTGGAAGCGGAGTGGCAGGTCAGTCGCCAATGTAGCATAGGTGCATGGAAATGGTAGATTAGTAATGAAATCGAGGAGTATAGTATGATAGAGACGGGAAAATAGGCGGCGAGGGAGGCAACATTCAGCAACCTACAGGCAGAAGCGGCGGCGGTAGTGTAGAAGCAGGGATGGTAGTTACGGAAGAGTGTGTAGGTACAGCTTACAGTGGCAAGCACAGTCGGCAGGGGAATTATTGGTGATGGCGATATTGGTGGCGTTAGTGGAAGCAGTGGTAGTGCCAGGAGGGATAGGAAGGTCGAGACTGAGGGAAGGGCATTGCGGTAACAACTACGGCCATGCCAACGGTGGTACTTGCATTGCAGGAACTTGAGGTTCGATTAATGCAGAAACTTGAGGTTCAGACGGAATTAGCATTGAGATGAAGTGGTGATTGCGATGAACGGTGACTATGTTGGAGGCAACCTCAGTAGCAGAAGGGAGGTGGGGTCGATTGATTGTTTGATTAGTTGTTGTTAGATTGAAGTTAGATTGAAAATAAGAGGAGGAAATGATTTCGCGATGTCTGTTTCCTGTTTGTTAGGGTACTGCTCCGACATTCGCCTTCCGTGGATCAGAGAAAGCACTGAAAACTACGTATCAGAGCCGCCGGTCACTACAATTATTTTACAGAAATCGGCTGTATTCGACCTAGCAATGTATCTATGGTCGAAAATCCTGCCACCGTCGGTACACGAAACCCAGTATCTCCTGGTCAGTTGCACGGCCGTGATATGAAATGATGCCGTGAGCCACCTAAGCCGGTCAGGTGGGGACGACCGACGAATAGCGTTGGCAGTGGGAGCGAGGTCTGCTGCAGTGGCGACCCCGGCAGCTGTACAGTGTTGTGGGGAGTGCATGTGGGGAGGGGGCGCGGTTATGGCAGTGGCGTCTTCGCCGTTGACATGTCTCGCCCGCAGTGCGGCGGTCGCACCCTCACCCTCGCCCTCGCCCTCGCCTCCTCCGGGCGGCCCCCGCCGGGCGGCTTATCGCCCTTCACGCCCCATTATGCGCGCCCGCGCCACAACAGCCCCGCGCCGCGCCGCCCCAAGACAGCGGGCGCATCGCCCCCCGCCCGCCGCCCCCCATCCCCGCGGCGCACCACTGCGCGGCACGTGGCGCAGGGCTACCGGGGGCGGGGCGGAGGCCCGGCTGCACCCTCGCAAACATTTTTATATTGTATGTAATATATAATAATAAATACATTTAATATTATAATATTATAAGACATAATGATGTACTACATCATTTATCAATATCGAATAAGTATTGGGCATTGAGAACAGGAGTATAATTAATGGGAAATATGATTGAAAGTCAAAAATACGGAAAGAAAGAAAAATAGAGAGAAATAGGGGGAGAGAATAGTCTAAGAGAGAAAGTGATAAATGATGGTAAACCAAATTCGCTAACGTACAGTTAGTTAAATACAACAAAAGTAAAATAATTTTCATACAGAAAATTTATACAAACAATAAAGATGAGAGGAAGAAATGTAAAATGTATAAGAAGGAGACGAAGAAAAAGGAGAAGAAGGAGAAAGACGATTAATACAAATAAATTGACAACAAATATTACAAGGTTTAAATCAAATTAGAACTGTAAATAAGCATTTAATAATCAAAACATGTATGAAGCAAACTCCAGAAAAGTAACGTGTTTTGACAAAAGCAACTGAAATTACACAAGACATACATAACACACTAGTGAAAGTTAAATAGAATTATTTTATATCAAGAATTTCGTATGTTATACAGTTCAAATTCATACATATTGTAAACATAAACTGTTGAGAAAGCCGATCAGATGACCAAGATCACTAAGACAGTAGTGCTGTAGCGGTCCCGGACCAGAAGATCGCGAGCTCGAGTCCTGTCTCAGGCATGGGTGTATTGTATGTGTGTGTGTGTGTGTGTCGTTCTCTCACCCCTATCATCATCATTTCATCTTCCATACCCCCGGGGCTAACAACCCAACGGGATCATAATTCGGTCCACGTAAATACGGATCCCCTGATAAATATTACATGCACCTACCATCGAGATAATATTTCTGAGCTCCGATAAGTGCATGCGTGGTCCCAGTCGGCCTATTCGCGAGCTGTTGATAAAACTTATGTTTTTAGAGACCTAAACATAACGTGATATAAATGAAGAAACATTCCCTCATCTTTTTGACCATACCTTATCATCAGCCGACCATATCAATCATAGCCGTTGTGACATTTTTTCGCAAATAAATGAATAAATTAAAAACAAGACAAATAAAATTAATAAAATGAAACAGAAAAATAGTGTATAGAACGTTAATAAAAATCAAAACAAAATAAAATGAAAAGTATTATTAAAACTCCGAATAATACTCCGCTTGCTTCTATTGTCTTCTCACGGACGTTGTAGAAACAGACACATCCCCCTCTGCGCTCTGAAGGCCTCCTTTCCTCGCCGATCCTTCAACTTTCCCACGCCCCCTCCGCCGTTGTGGGGCCGTGAGCGCGACGCACAGAGCGACGCCTGAGGCGCACACGGCGTCGCGACGCCCCCTCCCCCTCCCCGTGGTGGTGCGTCGCTCCGCGGCTCGGGTCGGCTCGGCTCGACGTGCCTGAGCCCTCGCGCCCGGGAACCCAGACGCCCTGCGGCAACGGCGGCGCAGGTGAAGGGTATAGATGCGGAGGGAGCCGCCGTGTTTCTGTTCAAGACTCTCCGAGAAGGACTTGCTCACGAAGATGGCGATCTTACAGGTTTGGTTTTCAACTGAGTTGGGCATTGCCGTAATTTAAGTTTGGTTTGAGAGTGTAAGTGAAACGAGTGGCCTGTTGCAGAAAAACCACATAACAGGGTTTTCTGAAAAGGAGCACGCAGCTCAAGAAAACACCGGTGATGGAAGATGGCGGCGATCCCGGGCGGGTACCAGAAATTTGCTTCACATCAATTTGCTGCTAACTTCTATAGATAACTAACAAGCCCTCATTGGATAACTATAATGCCTATCCTTTATAACTCAAAAAATACTATTAAAACTGAACTTCGGAAACATTTTTCAAATGTAGATCAATAACACAGAAATGCTTGAAAATGCTTTTCTTCAAAGCAGCTTTCAGTCACTATATTATTATTATTGCAAACTTAGCGAGATAGATGTAAATGTAATTTAAAAGAGAAGCATACCCACTATTTTCCTACTCGTGACGACTTTGTTAGAAAAGTAGAAAATGGCTTCTTCCGACAAGGAATACAATTCAGTATATGGCGGGGCACGGAAACATTAATTCTAAACCTCTTTACTTCAATCCTTATTGAGTCACAAATATGTCTTAACGTAAAATCTGATGAAATGGCGTATCATGTTTAATGTAAATATACCACAAAATAATTTCCGAACGAACTTAAAAACATTGACATTGTTGCAATATTTAACACTACCCGAAATTTTCAAGAATATTATCAAAACAATTTCATCTTGAAGAAAATTATTATAAATTGTATCAAGTCTTATTCCAATTTGTTTCACCTATTTGTTTTAAAATACTTTTCTTCTTCATCCTGACTTTAACTACTTGTTTTATGAATATTTTGTTACGTTATTAAAGAAAGTTATCAGGAAGACAATTATTACATTCCACTTTTAATTTATGTCTAGTTGTTCAAATTACTAATTTCTTAATAATGTTAAGAACTGAATGTCGTTAGAAAAGCTCCATCATATGTGCAGGATAAATTATATTTGCTAAAAGTAAAAATTTTAAAAATCAGGTTTGTATGCCGGCTGCTCGAATCGGTGGTTTTGAAAGTTTCCCAGATCACTTCTAGCCATATGTCTGACCGGCTCCCTACGAAACAGGTCAGCAAATACGAGACTTCCTTTCCCATCCTGCCTCCACTCCTATACTTGTAGCCGAAAAATGAATTGATTCCCCTTCTCATTTGATCTATCTTCCTTTGATAAAAGAAAATCTCAACATCAGGATTTTCAAATGTCGTACAAATGACGAGCGTCGTAATATCCGCAACATTTATCTGTCTCGTCATATGGTATCCAAGAAACAACAAAAAATAATTAAAAAATAGTTATTGAGATGTATGATAATTTGAACCAATTTTTTAATTCACAAAATGAAAATTTCTTAATGGACAATGTGCATACTCTGAAATTATATTAATGGTTATGGAACATACTAAATATAATATTATTGTGGTAAATTTACTATGTATGTTTACGACGAATGCAATATAGAATTCATGATGGTTTGATAGTTATAATCACCCTCAAATGGGACATGAAAATGAATTCAATGATCCAGTGTTTGAAGTTAAATGTTTATCACTAGGCTTTCGTTTGAGTTTCGTTTTTGTTTTCCCAATAAATTCCAAAAGATAAATACTTCCCCTTGCTTAATTTCCATTGTAAATAAACCCCATTGTTTTAAATAAGGTTTTCAAAAAGACCTATAACAACAATCAAAGAAGCAGTTGCAAATATACCCAGAAATTTAAAAAGGAAATTTTAATTTTAATGTCGTTCAATACCTATTTACTGTTATAAAGTACATCTTCGTCATAAACATCAAATTTTAAAACCATTCTTTAAATATGTATTTATTTTCTATTTTTCATGTATTCAAACGTATTCGCAAATGCTGGGCTTGTCAATGAATGTACACGCATGTGTTTGATATTTCAATAAAAGTTAATTTCGAAATTAACAGGATAATTAATCAATTATAAAATTTTATCACACGTATAAACCGCATACATACACGGCTTAATATTGCAGGATATTTTCAAACTGCTGTAATACTAATGATGCATGTAATGTTACGATCGCATTGCATCCATTCACATAATGTGTCTCCCAAAATTTCCTTTCTCTGGGTAACCGCACCTGCGCGTCTATTTCCAACCGTGATTTGTGCAGGTAATAAGCCACCCTTTCACACGCGATCATATAAAATGGACAAACGCCATCTCGCGGAGAGAAAGTGTCGAACGATGCCGTAAAAACAAGCCTCCGTCGCACTAGGAAAACCTTCGCCACACTGCCCGACCGAACCCGTCAGCCACTGCCCCAACTACTCCACCTGCTGCAACTTTCAACGCCAACTGCTCCACCCATCAAACTCCGGATCAACAGCCATGTCTGCAGTCATTTTAGACTCCGGCATCCCGGCGCCCACTCACGGCCAATGCACAATGCAAGCGCGGCTGCAGCGCGGCGAACGGCGGTCTAGCAAAGCTTCCTTCCGGCGCTATGAGGGCGCTTACGGCGGCGAAGGACCTTGAGAGCGGCGTTGGCGGCAGACGCGGTGGCGGTGGCGGTGGCGATGGCAGTGAAAGTGGCGGTGAAGACGGCGGTGAAGAAGACGGTTAAGGTGGCGGTGGCGGCGGCGGTAGCGGGGGCAGTGGCGGAAGAGGTGGAGGAGGCAGTGGAGGCGGCGGTTGTGGCGGTGGTGGAGGTGGCGGTGGAGGCGGTTTGGGGAGGTGCGCCGGAGGTGTGCGGAGGTGGCGATGGAGGTGGCGATGGAGGCGGCTGGTGGCGGGCGGTAGCGCGGTGCGCTGCGGCGGTGGGGGCGGTGGCGGCGGTGGGCGGCGGGCGCCGGTGGGCGGCGGTGGCGCGGTGGCGGCGGTGGCGGCGGGCGGTGGCGGCGGTGGCGGCGGCGGCGGTGGTGGTGGAAGGGGTAACGCCAGTGGTAGCGTAGGAGACTTTGGTGGCGTCGGCGGCATGGCGGGCGGTGGCAGCGTTGGAGGCTTTGGCGGCGGCGGCGGCGGCAGAGGCTGGTCAATGATTCAGGGCGGCGCTGCTCTAAAGAGCTCGCGTAAAAACGAGTGAGGGTCGTAAAGGGCCCGAAGCGGCGCCGCCCCCGCGCTGCCCCCCTCCCACCGCCCACGTCGCGCGGATACAGTCCTACCACTGTTGCCAACTTCGTGGTTGCATTACTGGGTCAAACGATACGAATAAGGGAGAGGCAATAATCGCGTGGGGAGGAGTATTCATTTCTTAACAATATACAGGCTCCATGCAACAAAAAGAACGAAAGTAAAAGGATCTGGCTTGTTGAATATTGTCTTTCTAGAGAATAGTGGAATGGTTATATAAGCGGCTTCCGTCTTCCATTCTTAGCCTACTTCTGAATCATAAATCGAAGCAAATGTGGCGTCACATGACGCGCTTCACTGTCCTGTGGGGAACCGATTAATTTTTTCGAATCCTTTCAGAAGATTCTCAGAAATGTCTCCGAAAACGTGCATTTGTGCCAAAGTAAAACGCGTTTTAGGCGAGTACGTCATCCATAAGGGCAGCAAATGTTAATAGCTCATTTGAATCTGCTCGATAAGACCAATCTATTGCACAATAATTATCCGGATATTCCCTCTAGGAAATTATGAAAAATTCTAGAAACATTTTAATGGTTTCAATGCACCTATTAAAACAAGCTAAACAATTATTGTACGCATCTTAAGTCAGTTAACAAGCTATCGGTTTGCATATCCTGATAAGTCAAAAAGGTATGTACAAAAATTCAATGTTGTATAAAGTACTCGAAAATATATTTGGGAAAAGAAAGTGTATTTAAATAAAACAATATTTTTTCTTGTTAATTGATAGTGTCCTATTAAAATCAAAGTGATCTACGAAAAATGTATTACATATACCAAATTGTGTGCAATAAATATTATAGTTGAACCTTCTCACAAGATATATCTTACAAAATAAGCGAACGGCATTGGCAATAATGCCTCACTTCCTGATATCATCTGACGTCACCTCATTCACTCGCTGCCCGAACCTCATATTGCGCGCAGGTTTCTCACGGTGAGAAAGACGCACCCACACCACGTGACTTTCTCTGCTTCCTCTGTTGTCGCCCTATTATCTGCCCGTCTGTTATCGTTTCCCGTATACATACGTATACACGGAGTAATATACGAATTATAGGGAAAGTTATGAAATACTGCCGGAAAAACAGCGTATTTTCAGGGAACAAAATTCATTGCCGAGCCCTTACAAATAAAACGAGGATAAATCCAGTTACTAAATTAAGAAACAAAATCCCTCTAACACGTGGTGTAGCCACAATCACTGTTTTAGGGGTCTTGATACCGAGAAACAAACTGAGGGCAAAACGTCCGTCCGTCTGTCTGTTAGCCTGTGAACACCACTAGCACCTAAACCATACGTACTATTGTTTCAAAACGCATATTCCCCGGTCGATCTGTGTTCAATCGAGACCCCACGATTTTCAAAAACTTTCTTCAAAATTTAGGGGTACTTTGTATGAAGCACCCCAGTCATTTTCAATTTTTTCTTTAAATTTCTAGTACAAATAGAGTAAAATATAAACTTATAAAGGTGGCATAGGTCCGATTTTAATGATTTTTCGAAAATTGCAGAAGTTTGATTTTTCTGCGTCTTCCTATAACTACAAAATTGAAGTTGATGATGATGAGATGTTTCCTACAAATTAAATCTGTTGTTCATAATTAGCACATTCATTAAGGTCATGTAAATTTGTTTGCAAGTTTTAGTAGTTTTCACGAAGTATGGCGTGTATTATTTGCAATTTTGAAAAACTACGAAAAAATATTTTTTCAAAAGCGGCTTCAATTCTTTCTTGACACTTTTGGTAAGGATAGTGCTAAATGTATTCCATGAAATAAGATGAATGTCATATTGCTTCATTCTTTTATTTTTGTCAAAAATTTCAAAAATGTTTTTTAACTTGTCTTTTATGTTATTAATATTTATATTAGCAGCGATTTGTTCACATTATTATATTTATGAGCACATTTACATTAAATAATGTCGTATAAACTATCTTGAAAACTCTACCATGTTTTGTGAAAACTAGTTCAAAATTTCGCATTTTCAGAAGCGCCTCAAACTCCATTTTCTTAAAAACGGCTCCAAATTTTTCTTCAAACTTTACGAAGGATAGTGCTAATTGCACTATTTAATATGATAAAGTCCATTTTGGTGATTTTTTCTGTTTTTTCTGAAATTATACAAATGTAATTTTTCGGAAGATATCTCACGTCGTTAGTATGCTCAAAACCAGCAGTTTGTAAAAACTCTTGATGTATTTGTGAGTTAATGTACTATTAAAGATTCTCGAAAATTCAAATATTTTTTGTGAAAGGAGCTATCCATTTCGAATTTACATTAGCGCTTAAACTCCATTTTCATAAAAACGACTCCAAATTTTTAAAGAAAATTGCCATTTAGGAGGATACTGCGTTTTAATATTCATAAAATAATATTTCCGTTCTACACTTAAAAGCCCAAAAATTAAGAAAATTTAAAAAAAATTCTTTGAGCGACGATGGATAGCAGCTGGTAAGAGTATCTGGCAAGTCCTAATAGCTTGTTGAGCCCAAAAGAAATATAAAACTAATACGGGGAATTCTGTGCTATTTGTAGCATCACTAGTTATCATTGCTCTCTGAATATTCTATACCAGCTGAGAGTATTTCCCCGGAAATCTGTTACGTGTCGGCTTCTTCCTTTATTTCTCTTTAGTGGCGCTCACTTTCTAATTTTCCAACGTTTATTTCCGTGCTTGTTCCTGAAATTTTAATTTTTATTACTGTTGTAAATTGCTCAATATATCTTTAACTTTTCCAAAATTCTCCACCTTTTACTACCTGTCAGCGTAACATTCCACACTCCATATTTAATTCTGTTAATTTTGTGTTGTTAAAATCCTTCTTCCCGGTATTCTAAAGCCCAATGCTTGAATTGCAAATGTGCTTCATTTAGTGTTTAGCTCTGCCTTCCCAACTTCCATGCGGCTCTTTGAGTATTAATTAGCCCTCTAAAATAACTGGAAATACCGTCCATGTCATCAGTGTTTTCCTACGATGGGGTATGTGATTTAGTTAATCGTTTTTTTTTTGTCTTAGCGCATTACTTCCACCTTCGTACTTATAGTGCAAACACGATTAACGGTCACTCTTCAGCTGTAACATTATCAAATCTGATGCATCAATCTCGTACATGGAATATCAATACTAGTAGTTGACGACAGGTACTGCAAAATACACTTTCTTACACACATCATTCTATCAATAAAATTGTATAATTGAAAAGGAATTTCATAGACTTATGTATTGTAATACCGAAAAAATATCTAATACTTTACTTGTGGCAAAATGACAATTAAATTTAATGAATTCCTCTTGTCCTCCCTCTTGTTTGAAATATAAAACTAATACACCGTTAAAAGAAAATTATTTTTTCGTATTGAAGAGAGTAAATTGTATGCTTTATGAAAAGTTTAATGAACTCTTCTAGACGTTTCTATCACTTATTATTACGCCTTCTTTCATATCAAATCAGTCACTGTAACATCCACACCAAGTGTTCTCTCGACCCTCGCTCGAGCTCCACATCCACTTGCTCTTCTCATCACTATCTGTTAGCGTATCATATGCCTTGATTCCCTCTATATCCACTCGCCTTGTGCGCGTCCTCCGGCCCTCGAGCGCCGTGGCCCATCATCCGCACCGTCCTCGTTCCCGCTTCACGCCCACGCGCGCTCTTGTGCTCGCCCCCGTCCCCGCCCCCGCCCTCGACCGCGCTCGTGCTCCGCCCACCCCCGNNNNGCTCATCCCCCTCCGCCACCTCCCCATCCAGACTCCCTCCACCCGCGCCCGGCCTCGCGCAATTGCCCTCCCGCGCCGCACCGCCCGATTCACCTTCGTCCACCCTCGCAGCACGCCCCGCCTCCTCCCTGCCCCGCCCCACCCTCCGGCGCCGTAATCGCCGTCACGCCCGCGTCGCCAGCCACGTCCCGCGCCGTGCCGCGCATGCGGGCCCTGGGGTACCCCGCCTCCGCCGCGTTGCCAGCGCCCCGGCGGGAGGGGGGGGGGCGAAGCAGTGCACAACCCACGATGCCCCACACGGGCACCATCTGGGAGCGGCTCCCGCTGGCAACGTTCGACGTGGTATCACCACGCGGACGGTGTCGGTCGCAGGTTGATATTTACTTATGTTCGTCAAAAAATCAAGTAGTCTACGTGGCGTATAGGAGAGAAGTATAATCTGCGCTCGTGACTTAGAGCTTTAGAATCCCAATCCTAACCTTTTTTAGTACATAAAGAATGAATAAGAGAACCAACGAAGCATTTGAAAACAAGGAATTTTCGCTCCCAAGTAATAGAAAATTTACGTACATCGGTAAATTGATGTATTGATTAATTACTGATGCCGGATGCGTCAACTTCTGAGGTAATTAGTCCTGTAAGTGTAGTGCATGTGTTTTATTCGGGAGGTGACCGCTAACCGGCTGGTGGTGGCGGATAACTGGCTGGCCTGTGTGATCCGGCGCCGACCTACACATCGTCTATCGGGGTTTTCCGCAACCAGGTATCTCCAACCAGCGGGGAAATATCGATAAAGGAACTACAGATTTGATTTTATATTACCGCTAACAAAATAGCAACCTACATGCTCCGCTCTACATCTTCCACAACTAGAAAAGGGTGAGCTCAATAAAACGTACACATAGTGAATTTACATATACAGATAATGATTTTCAGGGAATATTGTAACATAATCAACTAATCACGTGGTATCTGTTAACTGTTGCACCTAAAAGTCACGCTGGAGTTCTTTCCCTAGTCGGAGCAAGGAGTAAGAAACAGTTCCCCTACGCTCTGAGCGACTAGCCGGACCCTGAGGGTTATTTTTATACACAGTATACCTACACTACTTCCGCCAATCACTACTGAGCCATCTCCATCCCCACTACACGCACCCCTTCAGATTGGCCGTGCAGGTGCATGAAATGGGTTGCCGGTGGCCGAAGCCTCAATAGCAGCGGCTGGAATGGGGGCATTAAAACAGTTATTATTACCCTCTACTGCCGCGGAGCTGGCCGAGAGCTTTTAGAACTGTCACTTGGAGTTAATGGGACAAGATATAAAGATCCCGGTAAATAGTGTCTGGAAATAATCGGAGAGCCTCTTGTTATAAAAAAACCGAAGATGGAACATAGAAAATATTTTCAGATACAGTTGCAATCGGTAAACTTGGAAGGTTTATTTAATGCTTTTACAAGGAAGGAAAGCATTTTACAAGCAAGTATATATCTTTCATTGCGACTGATGTACGATATCTGCTTCGAGAAACGACAGTGCTCATGTGCATAAAACGGATTATTTTATAACCCTTTTTAACCTTTATCGTGCAATTTTTAAATATTTTCCCTATTAGTTAAATATTCCCATGCATTTCTTTTCGTATTGTTTGATTCTGCTGTCATACCTAAGGGACTTCTTTGTTATGACGTTTTCAAAAATAAAAGCATTTAACTTCTTACAATGATAGATATCGTTAATCATATTCAAAATAATGAAAAGAAAGAAATATTCATCCCGAGAAAACAGCACTATTCAAGAAAACAAATGTTTTCATGACAGAACAAAAACCATTAAAGAACCAACAGTTTGAACATCATCACCACTATTATCTTAAAATATAATGTAGTTAAATCTCAATCTTACCAAAATCCACTCTCAAGCGACAAAAGGTGAGGGATAGAATCACTTCGCACACATGTTTAACATACACTATTTTATTTTCAACGGTGCGATAACAGATACGAGAATGTCCCATTATTCGGATAGCAGTCTTATCGTCATAATGAAATGCGTGCTCTTAAGGATTCATAACTACAGTAATTTACACAATAATTTAAGAGCAAATTTATATAATGCAATATACTCACAACTGCAATTATGTATTTTAATGATTAACTCTTTACAGTTCTACAATAGTTGATTTTAATAAGACCTACAGACATTTTCTAAAACCGTTTACCTAAAATTGTTTACTATACTTCATGCTAACGCCAAATCAATAAAACAAAGTATTCATTCACGTAACAAACACATTGAGTGCCTAGCTGTTGATTAATATATTATAAAATGAAGTAAAATTGCCTGGAAAAGTTGTCGATAAATATTAAAAGGCACACTTTTGATATAGCGTCATAATGAATCTCGTATCGCTTTTTTATGATGTTCATATCAAACATGTTTCTTTAATAAGCTTTTTAAGATGTTGTGTACGAAAGGTGTTTTGCACACGCTTTGTAAAGTTTTGCGAGCGCTGCGCAGTGTACACTGTCAGAAAGAAGAAAATAACTTTTTAAACATTATTAAGAGAACAACGTAAACCCCCTCACATACTTGATGCAACACAAATGCTTTTGTGTTTGTCACTTTTTGTCCACGTATAATGACAGTCTCACAGGATTAAGCTATGGATATCATCATTATTTCAGTAGATTGCTGCAAATCCAAACTCACAGCCGCTTGGGAAATTACCAAAGTTTGATTTAGTCGGCTGACAGAACACCATGTAACTGTGAAGAACCCTATGTCTCATATGTACACAACTATATGTTTGTGTATCGGTGACGGAATATGTGTTTCAGTATCACGGTAATTGACATTGGGGTTATCGGATTCATATTGTAGTAATTAGTCTCCAATATTTCCCAAACACATCCAATTATCATGCTGGGCCGTTGTCGTTATGTACAACGAATCACTATTGGTTTTCACAAAAATATAATTCCAGGATCAATAGATTAAATCACACAAGCCGTTATACATATAGAGTGATCAAGCAACTTCGAAATGTGAAAACCAAAATTTCTTTTTTTTTTCTTTCATCAATTATCCAAATCTTAATATCGTTTCAATGTTAAGACGTGGTTTAAAACAATATAAATGATGATTAATAAGGGATAAGTATGCTATATTAATAAATGAGTTTCCACAAATACGTCCATAAACCACAAAATACTCTACGCTTTAGCACCAAGATAAACCCTGTACTAAATATTGCTATCATAAAGTTGCTGATTTTGCTTACGACAAGATAACAAGTTGGCCCAAAATTAATAGTGTTCTACACCAAAAACCTACGCAACAAATTCTCTGTAAATACAACATAAGTTACGCGTTCCATCTGTTGAAGGAAATTTCAGAGCCACACATCTTCCGGGCAAGAAGCGTCCTGAGAAGCCGACAAGAAATCAAAGCCAGGACACCGCGCGTGACGGAGCGCGAGTGCCGGCAGGCGCGACGCGCCACGCAAAAAGACAACTGCCGGCAAAACGCACAGTAACAAACTCGTCGAGATTACGACGGACAAATTTACTACGCTCGGAGTTCTCACTAAGCTCTCCCCGCAGACTCCCGNNNNCCCTTCACGCTCCGCCCAGCCCCACTTCGCTGAGCCTCCAGCCGTCTGGGCCTCGATCAACCCGCTTACGACCCCAGCTCCATGGAGCGCGGTGGGTCGACACGAAGAGGAAAGAGATCGTAGCACGTCATTTTATCAATTCTAAGTATTTCAGTTTCACCAATTTTTAGTACGATTCACAAGTTTTCAAATCATCTTTCTTCACCTTTTATCAATTTTTTTCACTTTACCGCCTGCTACGATTATACATGATAAATTGAAAGTATTGTAATGTTGCAGCGGAAAATGGAGATATTTTCTCAGAAAAAAGGCTGTAGTAGGATCCTGATACCGAAAAATGGATAAATCATATTCATATACGTAATACATTGTTTCCTCTAACAGAATCTATAGTCAGAACCAACTTTTTTGCGTGTCCCTGCTACCAAAATATTGGTTTACGACATAAATCTGCTGTTAATTTTACTGTAATGTACGAGTAATTTTGCGTAAAACACAATTTTCTAAAAATTTTTAAAACTGATCCAAATTGATATTTAATTTTTTCTTAAATAGAATAAAGTACTCTTATAAAAATGGTGCACTTGCGGCAAACGTTCTGAAATTTGGAGAATTGCAAATAGAAGGAGAAAGTACTTAGCTGCTATAGCATCACTATTTTTTCTTTCTCTACATGTTTATGCGTATTCTTCTTTTGTTCCTTCTATTTCATCATATTTTTCTCTCATTTCAGTAGACTGTAAAAACGATTTTCATCAACTTATTGACAATTCACGACAGAATGCAAAATCTTGACAATCTTTATGATTTTCTCGTTTTCTTCATCTGCCACAGGATAAAAATTGTTAGTTTTAACATTTTTTTTCTTTCCTCGTTCTCTTTAGACGTTCATATTTCTTTTTTACTCACATTAATTTAGTTTTGTCCCTTATCTTACCATGCTTTTTCTGGTCAGTTGTGACTTCCCCAAGTAGGCAGTAATCCTCTGCAACATGCTTCAAGCCTGCTTTTTGAAGTTCAAATATTTTTTCGTATCAACTCTCATTTTTGCTACCATTTAACTTGTCAAAACTTACGACAAAACATGTATTATGTTTTTGTCGGCTCTTTTAACAAGTTTTAGTTCACGTCCAATGTTCATTTTTATAGTAGATGATGTCCAAATGTAATAGTGTAGCTCATTTACACCGACATAAATTCATTACTTCATTACTTTCAGCGTTCCTTGCCCTTGATTATTGGGTGTTTTTTTCTTCAAAATTTGCACTCTTAATGATTTGTCATTGTCCACATTTAGAGAATTGGGAATTACTGCAAATTAAAACTGTAAAATTAAAAACGAAATAAAATGAACTTGTCAAGTATACATTTTTATATCATTGGTTTTCTCACCAAAAATATACGCATTTTTTCGTGACCGATTCCAGTCAATTTCTTTCAGGTTGTGTCCTCATTAGTCCAGATTTTTGCCGTGTTCTGACACAGTGGACGGAAACGGCCCGCGTCACATCTCTTCTACTCCGACGATCCTGCCGGCGGCGGCAGAGGCCGCGCACAGGCTTTGGACCGCCCTCCCCTGCCGCCGCGACTAACCACGGCCTCCGACCGCGACCCCTGATCCCCGCCCCTGACCGAATCCTCCCACGCTGTCCCTCCGCGTCTGACCGCTGCCGTCGACCGCCAGCGCCAGCCGCTCTCTCCGACTGAGCCCCGCCTGCCGCCTCCGCCAGCCACCTCTAAACGTATCTACTTACTTCCAAACTCCGATGTCAACCGCCGTTTCCAGACGCTTTCTGCGGCCGCTTTCTCCGGCCACGTCCTCCCTCGAGCAACCGGCTTCTCCAGCCGATTCTCACCACCATTCCCAGCCTATTTCCACGATTCCTTCGATGGCCTCTTTCTCTAACCACTGAGACTCCAACACTGTCGTTCCCATCTTGCCCTCCGAGTCACCTCGTAGCTCCCTACCTTCAACTATCGATGTCAACTATTGCCAGGAATATCTTTATTTATTGACCTTTGATGACGACCATGACCGTGGCCTGTTTCCGTGCTATACTATACACTCCGACCTCTATTCTCTCCTATTCTGTATGTCTACCGCATCTGGCGTCATCCTCAGCCCTGTTCCCTGCAACCAGCTTTCTCTGTTCCCCTCCCTCTTCCCACCGGCCTATGCCTTCGTCCTCCGCCTTCGCCACCACCTTCCTCGCCCTCCTTGCGGCAACAGTTTCGATCCTTCATCCCCAGACTTCATCCGCAGCCTTCATTCCCAGCCTTCTTCCCCAACCTTCACCTCTGTATATGACGTCTGACCACCAAACTTGTATCTCCCCATTACCCACTCACCGCCCACAACATCCCTCAAGCCCCTCTCCCCACAGCACGTCCCCTAGCCCGTGGGCGTCGTCGACACAAACACCATCTCCGTCGCACCCCGGAATGATAAGTCTCTGGAAACTGTTGCCGCAACTTTTTTCATTAGCGCAATCAATATTCGGTCGGCGCGGTTGCGTCCGCGCAGACTTAATTAAAGCGTTTAATTCCTTCCGGCGCTTCTGCGGAGGCCTGCGTCTTGGGCACCGCCTCCTCCGCCGCCGCCACTTGCTACACAGTGTACTGCAAAGGGCCCAACACGTGCGGAACACAGGCATAACTCGTTCACGTTTTTACTTTTGCGACTACAAAACTTCTACGAAGTACTTTTCTGCTCACAAGTATTGACTGGCATTCATAATATAAGTTTTAGTCCCATAAATTTATGTTAATTCAAAGTGATAAATAGACAGTTAATCTCCAGAAGTTGTTTTGTTTTCTTAAATCGATATTCAATGATAACTCAGTTAAATTAATTTACGGTTGTGGAAGTATATAACTGTATATTGATTAATTCAAGAAAAATTTTAATGTTTGTTTTAAAAATTGAAACACCCTTCTGGAGGTATTCCGAATTTTAAATAACGCAGGAAAATTGAAAGTTTTGACAGATAAAGTACTAAACATATCATTAGCATATTTTTACATCAAGGGGGTGAGACATTTTAGTCAGGAGAAAGACCCGGCGGTAGGCCTTGGTTTGTCAAGGTAGCGGAAGTGAAACCTATTTGAATCTTTCACAGAAACTACGCAGCTTCTGTGTTTGGGGCACTAGGGAAGCTGATACTAATAAGTTTGTGCCGAATAATATCAATCGTTACCTGGAAGATGTTACTCATAGGATCAATTACTTCTGCACTTTCTGACTGTTGTAAGACAGTGATAACAAATCATTTCACTTCCTCCAAATCACCTAAAACACCCAGTTTCTGCTAATTACTGGTACCTCATTAAGGATCGAATCAGTCTTTGGCTAATTATACCATGACTAGTTATTTAAGTATTTTTTATTCCTTTAGCAACAGGTCATTAGTTCGGTAAGTGTCGTGCAAGCTATATCCTTGTACCCAACGCTTGAAAAACAGATCCGGCTCCAACCGACTCATCGGTTTGCGTGGTTCCTCACCACCTCCAGGTTACTCCCCAGCGATTTAAACATCAGCCAGGGCAATTCTGACTGTTGTGGTATGGACTGTATGTGTGAATGTCGTAGTGAATATACGAGTAGATGTCAAAGTAAGTGTATGTGTACAGAGACAGGAGGGAACGATAGCACGATAAAGCTAAGATCGTGCGAATCCAAAGGGATGAGTTGATCACTGCTCCGGCGTAACTGCATTCGACTCGTATTGATAAAAGCAGGTAAAGCCACAGCAGCAGTATTGTAGAATGCTTTTCTAATCAGTGTTTTAAAACGACTCAGCTAGAAATCTACTGTCGAAAATTCGCCACAGTTGAAACTCAAACCCTAGGACCTCCTGTTCAATGATGTTTTAGCTATTTGAAATTTCTACAACAGATATTCAATCAAAGAAATAATTGTTTCCTCCACAACCTTGGCTATCGCACCTTTGTGCCTAGTTCACACCAGCGCACGCCTTCATCGCAGTCTTCCTCAACCGCCTGCTTGCGGCGCCCCTGCGGGATTAGACCGCCCGCAGCACCTGTTTACTTGCACGCCGCCTGCCGCCGCCTGATAAACCGAGAGGAGCGTGGCGGAGGCGGGGGGGGGGGTGCCGAGGAGATGAGACGGTGCAGGGTTGCTGCGGTGGATAAAGTGACGCGACAAACGTTGGTGAGACGCGAGGCGAAGAGAAGGGATGGAGAAACGGGGTTGAGAATGATGATAATGGTACAGATGATATTAGGGGCTTAAGGAGCGAAATTATGTTACAAAATGAACTCCTTTAAACTCGCGATATTCTCTAACTTCATTTTAACCAGCAACGCGTTGTTGAAATATTATACAAAATTATCTATTTTGTTCCTCTAAAACAACTTTTTATAGAAGTTCATATCATAACGTTGAGAACATGATTCCGTTGGTCCATTAATTGTTATCAGAGAACCAGTTGCGACGTAATCCAAATAGTACAAAATAGTATTTCTTCCAGAATCTGATGCTTCACAAGGTTTCGAATACGTAAATATCTATGTCATATCTTTGGCAAGTTCTTTATTTGATTGCGGAAAGATGGAGGCGGATTTCGAAAGTATAGTGAATCACAGTATCGAATACAATACTTCCGGATTTCAACAGAGGACGGTTCCGTGCTAGATAAAGAACGTATAAACCATTTCTTAAAGGGAAACAGTGATTTCGGCGTTATAATTAATCTTTAGTACAATAATTGTATATATTCGTATACTTTCTCGCATGCTACGAACGTAGTATAAGGGTAGTTTTTTAATGCGATTTTTTGACAGAAATATAGGCATTGTGTGGCCGTGATACCAAAAAGTGAATAACTCTCGTTCCTACAGTAAATTGCTTCCACTGACACAATGTACACACAGAATTCACGTTTTGGTGGCTATTTATGCCGAAAAATTTACTATGCAAAATGACTGCCTGTCCGTTTGTATGCAGCACTAGTGATTAACTGTTCTGTCACTTTTCTCCAAAATCGATATTCTCTAATCAATCCGGACGAACTGGAGACTACGAATTTGAAAGAATTATTTTCATTTTGGGAGATACTTTACATTAATAATGACAATATATTCAAAATTTTCTCAAAAATGGCTTTAATTTTTAAAATATTTTAAATTAAATTTTTACCTCGTAAAGAGCAATAAACTCTTTGGCAAAATACGACGATATGTTTTGGTGCCGATAAGAGTGTGTTAATTAATTTCATGATTCATTCAAATTACAGAAAAGAAAGGCAACGGGTAAAAAGCAGCATCAGTCGCGTTGAATAGTTTTCTTGGAATTCTAAAATATCATGATCATTTTTGGATCAAGCTAGACGTTTAATTTTACCAAGGTCATCGCCAAGAAATATTTTCAGAGGAATTACCTTAACTTGATTTAAATAAATTATTGGCAATAGTTGACAACAGAACACTTCATTTAATTGGGCTGTACGTTCACAGCATAAATATTAAGTTAGCGATATCTAAACAGAAGAACAACTACTCAAGAGGCAGCTACGAAACTTACAATAACACCAGATTGGCAACAAATGCGGCGTCCCTGGTGGTAGCGGTACAGCTCACAACAAGCGTGCAGGACGATCTATATGGCTTTTAAAAGAACCGGTGGTTAAGATTCACACTTATTCAACTGAGAACGTCTTCAAAAATGATGTATATCCAGCTGTGTATGCACCATTTGATTGAAACAACATGGACCTTTATTGAAAATCGTTGAAGGTCGACCATCTATGAAAACTTAATCTGATTTGTCTAATCCAGAACGATGCGGCAAAACATTCTATAGGTGATAGAAGAGCTGGACGAGAGGCAACTATCAGACTTTTCGGAGAGAGGGAAGATAAATAGTTTCCGGGGAGGCAGTCAACAGAACGTGTCAAGGTCAGTTTTACTCCCGCGCAAGAGAGCTTTTGGTTCTAGGTTCTTAATTACTGAAACTAGAGGTACCAAAATAGCGCATATTTTCTCGTATTATTTCTAAAGTTTACAATTTTTGCAACTTTGAGAGTTCTACGGAAATGAGACCTACGTCACTTTTGAAAGTGTAATTTTCTCTATACATGGGAAAATTAAAGAAAACATTTGCAGACCTTTTTTTAAAGATTGACTGCTCTGAATGAAAAAAGCCGTGCTTTTGATTGTAACAATATGGATGTCTTCTGGATATGATTGGCAATATGGATGTGAAAACCTACAGTGTTTTAATATGGATGTCTATTTGATATTCTTGAAAATAAAAAACCGAAGATTCTGATTAGCCTAAACCGGAAGGATGGAGTGAGGGACCTCCTGTGCGCACCAGAAAAAAAACTTCAGAGGGGAACTATTAGCACTGAAGGAACTGTGGCTTTGCAAACAATATGGTGTTCGGGAAGGTCTCTCTGAGCTGCATCTGTGGCGGCAGAAAATCGAAATGCGTCCTAAACGGCCCCTTCACTCCCTCTCAAGCATTTATTTGGTGAGTAGTTTATAATACATAACAGATGTTGTTGACACATTGCCGGCCAAATTACTTCAAATTTGGCGCCTTGTCTTCTTTAATAGGGCGTTTGATGTTCTTTGAAGGCGTTTCAGAGGAAAGGATCATACATTTTAAACTTGGCGCCTCCGAGAGTCTTAATTTTCTCCAAAAAGCCGCGCGAATTTCTGTTGATCAAACATTCATTTCTTCGTGCAAAGTTCCTTGAAGGCGATTGTCGACTTTTTTCTATTAATTCGGAGCGTCACCGAAAGATTGCACCAGCTCCTGGTGGCTCGGCTCCCGCGTAAATTGGCATTGTCGAAATACTAAGAATTTTCTATCGCAGACGCCTGCTCGCATTGTCACCACAAGCTAATGCGGAAAGCTGAGTAAAGGCGTTTTGAACGTCTTCAAGGTTCGAACCAGAGTGTGCCATGCACTGGATGTAGAAGAAACACGAGGCAAAAAGCCACAGAATTCGTAAGGAAAGGTTTAATTTTGTTTGGGCAGAGATAACTGTGACAACTTCTTCAATACTCGTTAATTCTTTCTCCAAGTAACAATCCTTGTCAATTGTGTGTCATCTCTTTTCCAGAACACTCTTGTCTGACAAAAGCTACTGAGATAGAAGAGCCGATGTTCCGTTGCCATTTCCATCAAAATGCTCTCCCAACTTTTCTTCGACTATTTCGCCGCCTAAACAGATGTATCACATCATTTATGGATCCAGTTAGTTGGAATTCACTGAGAAGGTAATTCCGGACATTCCTCTCTACCAGCCAATGTTGCCCTTGATTATTACATCACGGATACCCATCGGAAATCGTTGACAGAAGGACCCTCCACCCAATTTGTCTAAACGCGCACAACCGAAGGAAGGGAGCGGGATTCTGAGGGCTGACAGAACAGCAGATCAGCTACTCGAGAGGCAGCTATGAGACTTCTGGGAACAGCAGGGTGGCGAGCAACGCGGCGTCCGACGCGGCTGCGGTCCTGCTCACGACAGTGGAAGAGCGAAGCGGAGGGCGGGGGCGGGGGCGGAGAAGTCCTGCGGGCGAGGGCTCCCGGGTGACGAGGGAGTTTCTGGGCGCGTCGGAAATGAAGGCAGAAGTGATTGGGGTGCGGGAGCGCTCGTGGAAGTGACGGGAGGGTAGCAGATGCGCTAACTGGACGAGGCTCCAACGGGGAAGGTCCGAACTCCCGGTTGCGCGGGGCAGAGGGGATCAAAAAAGGGCCGTTGGGGTAAAATTAAGTCATTACTCATCGTACACGTTACGTGTTGTGCGTATGTTTTAAACGTAGGGAAGTAAATACCTGCATGAAATAAATATATTCAACTAATACTGAAAGATATTATACTACACTAAGTACACGAAGTAAGCTGGAATTACGTTTTATAAAATCATTTTTTGAGAGGTCTAGCTTGTGAAACACTTCAGTGAATATTATACCATTTGATTATTTGCATGAAATTGACGTGTATTAGTCTATATATTGACTTTTTTATACCAATTTTTCGTAGTGTACTAATTAGACGATGTTCACTGTACATATGAGTAAAATGCACAAATAATTACAGTTCGTCAATGCTCAACATTTTCAACAGGTATATATTTTTTAACGAAGGGAAACAAGCATTGAAATGAATAGAGAATATTTTTCGGAACATTCGTTCAGCAACGTATTTAAAATTAATAAGACAAAAACTTGTAAAAATATATCTTCAGTGTTGATACATTACGTACGTATATACGAAATAACTCCTATGCAATAGAGAAAATTATGTAAAGCTGTGAAAATATATTTCAAGATTTCGAAGGAAAAATACGTTTTGGGATCCCATGATGCCGAAAAATTGTTCTTTTCAAAACGTCGAACTGTTAGTTCAACTGAACAACACTAGCGTCTAAAGAAGTAGTAATTTTGCAAAAATGCATATTCGCCGATCGATCTGGTCTGAATCAAAGTCTTCAGATTTTGAAAAGAAAATTTAATTTTGATTTTTAAATTTTAGAGGTATTTTACATGAAGCCCCTGGAACATTTTCAAAATTTTCACAAAAAATGCTCCATTTTTTCAAACTTTTTGCCAGAATAGATTGAAACACACTTTTCAAAATGGCATTTGACCCGTTTTCACGGTTACCTATGTATTTTTGAAAATAGCAAAATTTTATTCAGTTCAAATTTTATTCTTCTTAAAACTATCGTACCGAAAATAGAGATTTTTATCAATGCTATGTGTTCTCCACAATTACTTCTTTAATTAATGTCATATTCATTGTTTTGGAAATTGTAGTTTTCGTTCAATTTTGAGTGAAATATGAGGAATATTAAAAAATACTAAAGAGAAGAGTTTGTCCAAAACACATATTTTCTTAACGGGTCTTCTACGGGTCATTCTAAATAGAATAAACATGACATGAACGTTATTTTCATGTTATTTTATTTTCTAAAAATTATGATTGAAATATTCTACTTTACAAATCGGAAGCATGTGGAGAATACGGAAGGAAGAGCAGCAACAGAGAGAAATGAAGGGAACGGGCAAATGGAATTACTAAAATGCTAAAGAACATATTTATCAAAATGTATTTAAAAATAATTATTAAAGCATTGTAATTATTAATGAGTTGGTGTAAAACCCCATCCTCGCATTCCATTTTAAGCTTAGAATTCTAACCAGAGACAAAATCGACACTACAATCGAGACGTGATACATCGCGGGAGCGAAGTGTGGCAACAATGAGAGGACATCTCGAGGCCATTCCGAGCCAAAGCAACGGCATCCGCAACGATGTTGTAGGACTCCGCCCGGAGGGGGTGAGGGAACAGAGCGAAAGCGGCGGGCAGCTGGGCGCGACGGCGCCTCAGGGCACGAGCTCTCGCAAAGCAGGCGCCAATCCCCAGACGCGACTTAGAGCGCGCACAACGGCGCCGCGGCTGCAGGACAGAGACGCCGCATCCGCCACCGCCTCCGCCACCGACACCGCCTCCGCCACCGACACCGCAACCGCCTCGCCCGCAACGGCTCCGCAGCCACCGCACGCCACCGCGCTGCCGGCGCAGCCGCGCCGCCGCCGCGCGCCTACGCAACGGCTCGCCACGCGCGCACACACTCATGACGCGCTCCACCGCCGCCTCCACCGCCGCCTCCACCGCCGCCTCCGTCGCCGCCACCTCCGCCTCCGCCTCCGCGGCGCCGCACCGTCGTTCTGTTATTGCAGATGTGCGTGTAATCGAATTTCGCCTAAGGCGGTTAGAAGCGATGTGCAACGCGGCAAGGCGCTCGCCTGCACTCCGGGAAATGAGAGGCAGATGACACCGGGACTCGATTCCATTCGATTGCGACATGCGAGGTCAATTCGATTTGCCTCGCTCGTCTCCAAGTCTGGGCTAAATGTGATTCATTACAAGGCCCCGTCTCTAGTACCAGGAAAACGAAGCGAGCGTCCTTCCTCGTTGACATTTGGTCCCAAAACGGTTGTATCATTGTTTCAATTTCGTCTCTTGGAATACAGTTAGGATTAGATTGCAAGTATTTTCTTTGACATTTCTTTATTTTTTCAAATTGATATTGAATACATTTTTTTAATAATGTATGCTAATGATTTTTAAATTATTGTAATTAATCGGTGTTTATAAAATAACTGTTGCTCCAATTTATTTGACGAATTTATTCAATTTCACCTCGAATTCCGTGCAGTGTCTTGTTCACCTCGTATTCCATGAAGTGTCATTTACTTTGGAGGATTATATGTTAATCAATATTAATTATTAAAATTACTTGTGTTTTTAAGAGTAGGGTTTCATTGACCTGATTTCACTAAATTCAGAAGTTACATATTAGTTGTTTAAATGGCTCGCCTCCCATTCGAAGCTAAAAGTTGTGCATTTCAAGGCTTGGTCAGAAAGATCAGATTGATTTTACTGTTATCTCGTAGAAATTGATTCCAAAGAGTTGTTTCGTTGTTTTAAAGTCAGCTCCTACACTGCATGAGCTATGAATAACATTTTTTCCTTGAGCCTGATTTCTTTGAAGTTTCTTCTTTTCTGTACGGCGCTCTAGAAGTCTTTATAATGTGATTCATGGTAGATGATAATATTGCTAATGTATTACCTAGGAAGCGCGCGCGCGTGTGTGTGTGTGTGTGTGTGTGTGTGTTTATAAAAACCTATTTTCTGCAATTGCTTGAATATTTTTCCTTTTTCGACTCGAAATATTGAAAGTAGAGCAGTGTATCACTTTTCTTTTCGAAATATTAAATATATTTTCCTACTTTACGAAGATGTAGTATAGAGTTTTCAAAATATTCTTTTCGCCCAGATGCAAATGTTCGTATATATGGCTTTACGATCTGTATTCGAAGAGAGACTCAACGTTTTTTCAAGCTCATATTGCCCGGAAAGTGAAGAAATATTTTCATAAATCTGGTTCCGATCGCATGCGGCTCGGCGCTTTGCGAAGTGGGAAGACAAAAGCTGCACTCCGCCATCCAGCGAAGCACCATAGGAAAGAGCAGAGAGGACAGAGGATTCGAATTTGGTGACTTATGGAGCTAAATTTTTCCACTTCAAAGACGTAATCTAAAGGTCAGGCCAAGCGCACGGCCTCTATGCGTGTTCTTGAAGTGCATTGACGAATGATGTAGTACTATGGATACAATATTCTAACAATACAATAAGAGTAAAAAATGTTGCAAGAATACATGTTGTGAAGTAATTCACATCATAAAATTGAAAACAACTTATAGCCTTTCAAATACGCCCTTCCAAATAAATGTTTGGTTATTAGTGTTCTTTACATTTAAGAAGTTTTATTAAATAAATAATCCGCGCTCTAACTTATGAATTAGAATATTAAGTCAGATTAAACCGAAATGTTGAATCCGCATTTTTGTAGCTACTATTTACTACTATTACTAATAAATGTGTAAATATTATTCACCGAATGTAACATGAAAATTCTAGTAATATTCAATTTGGAGTTCGTAATATAACAATAATATTCTCCGTATTAATAAATTAAATAATACATGTATTTAATTACATTAAATAAATTAATACCGCCAACTTGATTGTATAATTATCATACCATCATTCCGTTATGCGAAAATTTACAAACGATCTGCAAGTGTCAAGATCGATATACGCAATTAACGCTTGAAACATTGTTACATAAATGTATCTGGGACAGGTTCTCCTCTAAAATTCGCTTCAACGAATATGATATATAAACAAGACAAAAATAATAATTTGTATCTATGGGAAAGAAACGAATAATCTTCAGTTTTTCGGTGATTTTTTACTAATACTGATATATGATAATTCTGCCCTTCATGTATGAATCCTGAATTAATTGACGTCATTATCAACAGAAGTAATTAAATCTGAATCATTAGAAGTTTTAAGAGTCGACACTAAATTTTAAATTTTAATTCGAAGAAAAAAGTTGCAAGTAAAATTAAGCGTTATGATAAAGAAAAATTAATTTTATTAAAATTCATTTAAATACATTTCTATTTGTATGAACTTCATTTTTATAAGCGCATGTCACAGCATGTTAATGTGAGAGGTGTTCGCAAGCGCGTACCTAAACTGTCGTTTCGGAGAGTACACAGCCGTCCATCCTCTTTCCGCTAGGAGGCAAGAATGCAAATGCACTTCATCAACTCACTTGTCTACTCGCGAGACTGCAAACGTCAGTGTCCTCCGACGTACTTGCCAGCTTTCTCATTTTTCGCCATTTTAAACAATTCGACAGAGGACACGCGACAGCAAATGGACGGGAGAGGCTGGACGATTTTTTTATACATCAAGAGTGGCACTGTATTTTGCAAAACACATCATTCATCCTGTGTAGACGCAGTTGAATAAAAATATTTTTCAATTATTTTAAAATTGTAACAGAAAGAACAATGACAGCGAGGAAAATTATCCACATATTGTTGAATTTTTATGTGACGCTTACGTGCCTGATTCTGTTAAAATTCAAGTTCTAGATTTGTCTCAAAGTAAAAAAGTGTAGAATGAAGTACGTATCAAACTTTTAAAAATGAGGTTTAAGCATGTCGATTTACGAAACTTTATTCGTTATAAATGTAAATGACTTGCCTAGAGAATGATAATGTACTTTTTATATAATGTATATCGCACGATAATAAATGTACATGTAAATATACCATCTAACACTATATCGTTATAAAATTTTTTATTAAATCATTTGACTTTTGTTTTTGATAGCTGAGGAAAGGGTATAAAATTGTCCCATTTTTCAAATGTGTAAATTACACCAATTTTTTTGAACGTATACGACAGCACAGGAAAGTAGAAAGTAATAATAATTAAAAATTAGAAGATAATCGATTCTATGGAAAATCATAATATGGTATTTTCAAGAAAGCTAAAATAATCTCGAGAGATCCTAAAAAGTATAATATCACAAATTTATCTCCATACGGCTGGGACTCCACTAGGAATGAGAAAATAAATATAGATCCGTAGCAAGACCTAAATCTCCTTTACTAGACAGAAACACGAACAAAAATGATGTCAAAAGAGCACAAAGAGCTACGCTAAAAAAACTGACACACGTTCTAATTGTCCGTTGAAAAGGAGCCGCGAATGTAGCAAAGGTAAAATTACCATGCAACGAGCTGCCAAAAAAACAGTCTCCCTTAGACTCATTCACCCAGTCGCCTTTACCCGCAGACACCAATCCGCTACCTCCCCGCACCACTTGAGGAGTTCGCTTTCTCAGCCCCCCCC
>BOPP01000021.1:2021181-2035705 GCA_017312745.1 Gryllus bimaculatus
GCCTCATCCCCGGCTTCCCTTTCATCTGCATCCGCCTACAAAGTGGCCGCCGTTATTCATTCCCGCAGTCGGGGCCTACGAGCCCTCCAGGAGTTGCCTACCTTTGCATCTGCACGTGGGCAACGGTTCTTTCCCCAAACGGCTCATTCCACTTACGCCCGTGCTACGAGAACGCCCACGAAAATGGATTACTGGGTCCTCGTATAATTACGAAAGTTACGAATTCGAATACAACAAGAAAAAAATGTTTTATGCGTAAGATGGTGAACGTGGTATGTAAAATGCTATTTTTAACTGTGAAGATTTCAATGATAAATGACTCGAAATTAAAATAGAGTATTCTATAGTGAACAAAATGATACTTGAAATAAAAGCTGATATGGAAATTTTAATTTCGATAAAATTAACTTTTTTCTACAAAAATTTCGAAATCAAGTAATTATCGACACAAATAATAAATTAAGCAACTCAGGATTCAATTACGTTTCAAAACACCTCCAATGTATTATGTAAGCTTCATTAGGTAAAATCGTTCTAAAAATGTGTCATACCAAGATAATAAAACAAAAATATAGAGTTATTTTTATTTAAAAATTAAAATAAAAGTGTGACTTTCACTGGTACACATAATTTTAAAAAATAATGGATCTCAGAAACAGTAGTAAATTTCCTTTTTCTCTTTCCCGTGGTTTTAAAATTCGCTCATTTCCCTTACAAATTTTACAATGCATTAAAATCGAACATTGAATCAATGCAAGATTAGAACAAATTCAGAAGAATAATTTGAATGTGACTTGTTAAAGATTCGTAACCGCAATAAAAGTATTCTAAGATTATTGCAGAACATGGACGCAGATGTCGCGTTTGTGATCATCAGAATAAGGCGCCTTCACCCTGCCTGCCTTCCCCTTCCGTACCCCAAACTCAGCCTGGAGAACTCCGCATTGCAGAGCAGTAGTTTGTGGGCCATTCGGAGTGACCCCCGGGCGCGTCCGACGAGAGATTCGCGTCTTCACTCACCTCATCCACGTCTTCCACCCACTCAGCTGCTCCCCGCTCTAATTTGGCCTTCCCTCTCATTGCCGGCGGCTCGGCGGCCCGCGCTCTGCCCTTCGCCCCGCCCCGTTCCGATCTCCTCCGCGCCGTCACGCTTCGTCCCTCTCCACCCTTTCCGGCTGCGTTCCACTTTGCCCCGCCCAGCCCCTCAAGCTCCCTCTTCCCCTCCCATTCCCGCTGCTCTCGGTCGCGCCCTCACCGCCCGGCCCCGTGCTCATACCCTCTGTCCCGCCTCATCCTCTTTCGCCCGCTATCTCCCTCTGTCTCACGCTCTGCCCGCCGCTCTTGCAACTTCACCACCTATCTCCATCGCTTGCTCCGTCAGCGTTCTCTCAAATACAGCACTGCCTGTCCCGTCCCTCAGCTGTCCGTTCCTCACTGTCTCGTCCTACTTGTCCGTCCTCACTGTCCCGATCTCACTGGTCCGGTCCGTACCGTCCGTCTCCACAGTCCTCTCCTCACCGTCCGTCCTCACCGCTACCCGATCGTCACCGCACCGTCCTCACGTCCCCGTCTCAGCGTCGTCCTCACTGTTCGTCCTCACTGTTCCGTCTCATGTCCCGATCCTCACTGTCGTCCCTCACTGTCCCGTCCCTAAACTGTCCCGTCTCGTGTCGTCCTCTCCTACCCGCCTTCCCGTACGTCCCGTAGCTCCCGAATATACTAGACCGTAGCCCGCTATATACCCTCTTATCCCGGCTTTGCCCTCATCGCCGCCCAGACCCCGCCCCGCCATCTATCGCCGAGCGCGCCGCCTCTCGGCCATGGCCTCCTCTCGCCCACCCCTCTGTCACTCGCCACTCCTCCCCGCTCCACTTCTCTCTGCACGCCCCAGTCTTCCCCGCTCCGCCTATCCACCCCCCCGCGCTGCCTGCATCAGATGCGGCCGGTGGCAGGAGGCGCAATGAGCCCAACGGCGCGCTGCGCGGCGCGCAGGTGAGCGATCGCCCCCGCTCAAAAGGCGCTGGCCAAATGCGGCACTGCGGGCGCTCAGATTAGGGATCAACAAGCCCCCAGACCAAACTGCAAGGCGTCCTGGGACGGCGGGGGGCTCGAGGTGCGGCAAGGTGCAGTCCCCGGGGCTGCTGGTGAGGATAAAAAAAAAATAAGGAGAAGGGTGGAAAGGAACGAAGTAACATGAGATCAAGGATGCGTAAAGAAATAGGATTCAGATGGGAAAGCGAAGCGGGAAATATGGAAGAAATTTGGGCAGATGGGCAGTCAATATAAAAGTATGGAAAGTAGGTTGAAGTAGGAAAAGTAAGTTAACAGAATTTAGAAGAGATTTTTTTTAAAAAAATCGAACACGGAGATTAGGAAGAAATATGTGACAAAAGTAAAGAAAGGCGATAAGACTAAAACTGGTAAAAAAGGATAATTGAAGCGTAACATGAGTAAATATTAGGAAGAAAACTACTGGAAGGGAGAAGAGAAGTAAGGAGGATTATGGTAATCACATTTATATTGTTTGATATCTATAAAGTTTGGAAAATGGAAACCCAAAAAGCGAAACTTAGGCTATGCGAAATCAGACAAAAGCAACTAACCGGGAATAAAAATAAATTTGCAGGTCAATAAAATTATTTAGGTAAACCGCGCCAAAGTAAATTTAGATATGCGTTATTTGGCGTCCAGGCGGTTCTTCACGAACCAAAAAAGATGCGCAAAGGGAAACAGAATGGATTACAAAGATGGACGATAGAATAGACCGTGAGTACGGGAGGCAAGCGCAGGAATTTCTGCTCAAGGAAGAGGCGGAGCCTATAAGAAGAATCCGTAAAAGACGGCGCGCGGACAAAAAGGGCTCCGTCGAAGGGCGCGCGTCCGAAGCCGCGGGGCATAGGGTTCGACGGTCCGACGGCAGGGGGGCGTCGTCGAGGCGGGAGCGGGCTCGGGTCGCGACGCGAGATGGAGCGAAGTGGCGCGGGTCGCCCGACTGGCCCTCGCAGCGTGATCGAATTAGCATAGCCGCGGGTGACGCGCCTCACCGCCACTCCTCTCCGTAATCAGATCCAGATTTCCAATTCGATTGAGGCGCGGACGGGTGAGGGGCAGGGGCTAGCAGACTCCCACCCGCCGTCTGCGCACTCGGCGCTTCGAACTCGCTCGTTCACGGGCCACACCAATCGAGGCCTGCCAGCCACTCCCCACAAGAACCCTGCTCCACTCCCATCTAGGATTAGCTTTGATTACAGCTGGTTTTCTGATCCAATTAACGAGACGAACCCGCGAACAGGAACATGAAACGAACGGGCAATGAACGCGGCCGCGATTTTCCTTCTTTCGCTGCTCACTCTTCATCCCTTACACACTACACTCATATGCCATGAAAATCAAAATACTTGGGTGACCATTCGTGAGCTTGGGCCGTTGTCAGCTGGCTTGTGGCACGCTGTATTGAATGAACCTGTTGGGAAATCACACGCTAGCAAACCAGGGGGGGGGTCTAGCGTCAGATTCTCCATCATGCGAAGAAAGGATTACTGACACACCACGGCGGTAAAAAAGCGACACTTACGGGACAAATTGACCTTAGAAGTTGAAGCACCCACAATCATTCATCACATCAATCGAATATACGTCTCGCGAAGCAATTCCAACCCCCTAACTCGGCATCCTACCACCCTCTATCGCAATGTCACCCTCCGCGGACCGCAGTCCTCTAGCCGCTCCCGCCTCTCTCAACCAACCCTCCAGCTTCCCCCACCCGCCGCGCCTCTCCTCCCCAACCGTTCTCTCGCGCCGGTCTGGCACAGTGCGCCCGGCCACGTTTTCATCCTCACACTCACCAGCACCATCATCTCACAGCTCTTCTCACGTCGCGGCGGAGCGCGGCGGAGACGTCGCCATGACTCGCCCCACCCTCCCCCGCCCCCGCTGCAAGGAGAAGGGCGGAAGCGCTGCCCGGAGAGCCAGATGCGCCAGGCGAATATTTTGGCCGCCACCCAGGGCGAATCGGCGAAAACTAATAATAACGGAAGGATTGAAATTAATCCCCGCGGAAGAATACATTAAGATGCCGGCGGAGAAGCAATTAGAGGGCGGAATCAATGACACAAATGGAACGGCGCCGTGTGCCGCGAAAGGAAGCGGGTGGAAGGAATAGGACGCCGGAAAAGAAATGAAAATGAGAGAGAGAAAGAGAGCCAGGCATGAAGAAAGAGGCTAGAAGATTTTGATCTAGAGATAAGTCAGGAAGCATGCTGATCAAAAAATGTGGACATGAATGTACTGAGCAATATAAAGCAAGAGGAAGAAAATGAATTAGAGGGAGAGAAGGGGAGAAGAGAGAGGAAAGAGAATTAGAAACCCGGAACAAGAGATTTTATTGAGATCATATAAAAAAGAAAAATGCACGAAATAAAAAGGTCACAGTTCTGTTAAACAAAACAACACGAGGAGAAAGAATGCAAGAGATAGGCAAACTATTGAAAAGGAATTTTTAAGTTGCAATCTCGAAACGCCGGGCAGTTTTACAACTCGGTGCATGTCTCTTGCAAAGCAGATTGTTTGCCATGCTCATAAAGCGCTGTTCAAACAACCTCGTTATTTCGCGCAGCAGTACGCCAACTATTCCCGCACACATTTCTAGCTTTTCATTAGCATGCGATATGCGCTCACGGCCGGTATGAATTCGTGTGTTTTCACAGAGCAACAAATGAGAAGAACGACCGCGGAAGAGAGGTGCAGACATCGGATTTCAATGAATATTAGCCTGTAAGTTACGCAAGCACGGTTGTTTACTCATATTCTCCGTTGTGTTGAAGAAATAATGAACCTCTCCCAATTACGTAGCACTTTTAGATAATTATAAATTCTTGAATTCGACTCCCAAATAGCAGTTCTAAAAACACAACTTAGTCGTTCACACTCGCAAAATTATTTCACTGCTCAGGAAATATGAAAACCGGAATTACATTCGTAAAACACTTGTTTTGATGACTTACAAAGTTTGTTATTGGAGTGATTAAACAAGCAATTGTTTGACATTTGCAATTTTTATCATATCTCGACAAAATCTGACCTACATAAATTGGTATCAAATTTGGTAACGTGGTGAAGTTTCATTATTAATCCCCATTATAAATATAACTTCTGTTATATTTTTTCTTGAAAGATGATAAATACCAAAGATATACTACTTTGAGTGTCATACGTATTAACAATCATTTCAAACGCTTTACGTAGTTATGCCACAGATTTTGAAGGGAATTTTGAGAAAAAGATACTTTCACGAATCGAGTATTTTTCTTTTATCTTGACTCTCGTACAAAATCCGAAACCTATCCCAGAAACCTCGGCTGTCGTAATAAGCCCGGCACGTGTTCGGCAACTGTTGGGTCGCTGCGTGAAGGAAATAAAAGGAGGAGGTTCATAAGCTCTCTGGCGAACAAGTGTGTCGCAAAATCGTCATTTCGAGCGATCTCTGAGCACGTCGCCGCCGCCGCCGGAAGGCCGCAGTTCATTCGGGACGATGCGGCGCGGCGGCGGAGGCAGCAGAGGGCGTGTTGCGTCAGCACGCAGCCCTGAGCCTCCAGTTCTTAGCCGCTGGAACCTCCACTATGACCGTGCCTCAGGCCGCGCTGGTCTGAACAGTGGTCGGAATACAATTTCTGGTAGTACAACTTTATTTTATATATTCATAACACTTATGGTAGTTAATAGCATGTACAATTACATAGGTTAACACATCAAATCGTCTTAAATACAAGTCCTGGCTTCTATTAATAAAATATTTTGATTGCGGTTTTAAATAACATTTGTTCTGGTTTTAATCATGAAGCGAATCCTAGATGTTCTCTAATATTTTTTATAAAAAGGAATTTAATGAAATTAATTGTGTGTTCCATTTCACTTCTTACTTGCATAACTTCACTATCGCTGACCCCGCGTACTCTTTCTAAATTGTATTTGAGAATACATTTTATATATTTTGAAATTATGAAGATATTCTAATTCGTAACAATTAAATTCGGTTTTGCATTACTGAAGAGCTATATAGTCAAATACCCAACCAAGCTATCGTCAATAGTGAAAATTGACAAACTTTAAGCACGACCATACTGTCCTCCTTGTCTACTGGATTTAATTATCATGGTTCCATGAATATAAGTAATTAAAATTACAATTTTGTTCTTTCTATTGTTACTAAGTCTTCCTTCAGAACAGAAGAAATGCCGATAGTCTCATGTAGATTTGCGGTATTTGTGGCTTTCTAGACATTAGTTTAAAAGATATCTCCAAAATTTCAATTGTACCTAGACCTAATATTACAGTTTGCAACTAGATACCTCAATGTTCACTGGCCTGACCCCTGTCACACGTAGCAAATCCTACTGCTAAAAGACCTCACATTCATGACAAAAATATATATCATTAGATTATCGAACAATTATATCATTAGATTTCCGTCGTTAGTTGTGTGACACTTAAGCAGAATACTTTTTTATTTCCAATGCAACTATTTATTGTTTTCTCAACATAAATTATATGATAAATTAATGGGTCAATTGTTGGAAACGTTTAATCAAATTTCAATTCAATATGAGTATTTTTCAAAAATTTCTCTACTAATTCTTATTAGTTGGCATGTTTTCGTAATACGTTAACATACATACATACATATTCTGGTAAATTTCCTTTCTGATTGTTCCCACTGTTCAAATTCAAATAACCTCTGGATTTCGTGGACCTCTGACTGCTCACCATTGCCACAAAGTGTCCGCCACCGAAGTAATCCTCTCGTTCTGGGAATATCTTTACCGCCGATCCAGTGAAGCCCACTCTCAATTGCTATTTGGTCACGTCCCAAGCTCTAACCGCTCGGCCATCTACGTGCTCCCGCTAACAGAGCCTCCTTCGGGCCTCCCTCCTATACACATCGTCACGTCCACTAACCCGCCCTCGTTTCGCCTCTCGAGTTCTCTTCTTACGGTCAACTTCAAGCGGTCGAACCATTAGGTCAGTTCCACCCGCGCCAGAATGCCAAAGCGTGAACTCTCCGCTTACTCTTGTGTTGTCCGTATTTCATTTTTTCTTGACATGATACCTGTTAGCACACGAGAATTAGATTTATTTTATCTGAATATCCTGTAATGGCGATTCCACTTAAAACTTGTTACAAACTTATCTCTAGACGTAGTCTTCTGCAGCATCAGCTGTCGTTGAAGTTACGTTCAGGTGTTGCACAATGGTGAACTTCAATCTTCTTCTTTCGCGTGTCCTCTTTGTAAAAGGAAATTTTACTAAGGTAGCTTCTTTCTGCACCATCTGCGATATCAAAATATTGAATATTCTATGCAAGCAAGAATACGGACTTCAAACCTTAAGAGATAATGGAATGATCTAGCAACCCAACGACACAAAAAATCACTGTTGACGAGACAATGAAAATTTGATTCAGAAATGACCACACCATCAATGCATGGTGTGTTGATATTTAAAACTCGTCAATTTTATATGAATTTAGATACATGAATTTTGAACGGGATACATATTTTTGAATATGAATGTATGTTGTTGTTTTTTTGTTATTTTTATTCATTTATTCAAGAACGTTCTGTAGAATTCGTGGTAAGCTAAATAGACATTAACCACTATCCAGGAACGATTTTTTTAATTAACTCATTTAATTTTCTTACAATACTAATTTACATCTTCTGCCAATAACTTAGAAAATTTTAACTCCAATTTACATCCAACAACCTGGCCTCCAGAGAACATACTTTCAAGAACGTAATTAGAAGAGTATTAAACGAACTCAAGTAAAGGGAAACTTTTGTTCCATTTGTATGATCGTATTTCTGCCTTAACATTTATCTCCACTGTAACATTCCGAATTCTTTCATCTTCTCTCATGTTCATTCATTTTCCTTTTCTCTTTGTCTTCTATTTCGGTCTGTTTCTCCTCCAGCACTTTCTCTCATTTCCTCAGGATCAAACCATTCATCTCATTCTCAGTTTTGCTCTCGTTCTTATTTGAAAATTTCATTACAACTTTCTTTTTAACTTGACATTCTCATTTTGCTATCCCTATCAGTATCCTTTTCAGAAAACGTTCGCTCTCGCACTCTTCGTCTCTTTCTCCAATATACTTTTTCTCCGGTCATCAATCGCTTGGAGGCTATTGCGATATATCTCGGAGCATCGCAGATCGGAGGGTTTCAGCAGAGGGGGGGAGGGGGGGTCTGTGCCCCTCCCCCTTTCTGATCGAATGGCGCGCGCTGCCCGCTCGTAAAGCGATGAGCGCCGCCGGGAACGTCGCGAGCACGTGCGCCCGCCGCCATATTGCCCGACGCGCCACCCTGCCCGCTGACGTCGCTCCTCGCGCGATCGCGCTCTCTTTCGTGGCTGCCTCTGCTCCACTCGGCCGGGCTGCCTTGTGCGCTGCGCCCTGCTCGCTGATGTAGCTCAGAGCCAGCGTTGCCGGCCAGATTCGCTCTACGGAGCGGCAAGTGCTAGGTTACAACCCCCACACCGGTGGCGGATTTTCGATCCTAGCTAAACAGTTGGGTTCAATTCAGCCGCTGTCTCGAGGAGATTTCTAGCGGCCGGCTGCTCTGATAGGTAGTTTTCGTGGATTTATTCGACTAATATCAGTGCCAAAGCCTTAACAAATGGACGGCGCGTGATCTTTCATTCCCCATCCTTATTCCCGTCTCTCTCTCCCTCTCTTACACTTTCACATACATGTACTACACTACCACACATGTCACCTAGGGCAGTGCTACGCTGGGAAGAATACCTAGAAGGGATACCTGGAAAAGGAAATTTCCCCGCAAGCCGACGTATAGGTCGACACTGTATCTCATAAACCAGTCGGTGAGGAACACCGCTACTTCCCGGCAATTCAATGCACCAACGGGATCAAAAGACCTCAGTGTTGACGTATCCGGAAACATTAATCAATCACTCAATCAATCAATCCACCTGAAGAGAACTCATAGTGAGAAAAGTGATCGAACTTTGATCGATACTTGATCGAACAATGATTCGTGAAAAAGCTGAATGTCAAATTTTTCATCAAACAATGCTACAGAGAAAACTTGTGATGGATGGAATCGAATGAGATGGCTCGTGCGCGAATTATGTTCGCCAGTGAAATGAAAGTATTGGACAGGGCAAACTATCTCTGGTCTCTGAGATTTTTTGGTCGGTCGGTTGGCAATATCTCGTCGTTGCTACCGGTTAGTATTGTTTGGAGCTCAAACGATACAAAACGCTCCGCCCCGACGCGGCCTTCCTTTCCTGTTCCTGTTCGTTTAGCTCTACCTCGTCTGAATCTGCTCCGACCAAACCTCAGCCCTCAGCCAGCCCCAGGGGCTCAGTTACACTGCATTCCGTCACACCGCAGGGCATTGCGGGTTGCCAAAATTCTAATTCACCCCTCGCAACAACAAAAAAAGTCTTGAACCCCCGTGCTTCCCGCATTCGTACGAACAATAAAGAAATGGACGATGACAAAACAATTTAAAAATTCAACCGATAATTTAAGTCATCCTTTCCTCTCCCCCTCTTCCCCAAGATTTGTATTTAGCTCTCAACAACCACCGTATATAATCTAAGGGTTTGATAATTGGAACCAAATGTTTGGTGCTTTGCTTTTTAGATATTTTATTAAAGATTACGATAGTAACCCACCCCTTAGTTATTTTCTGACCATTGAAATAGCCGTGTCATACCATATTGTTTGTCAGCTCCATATTGTTTGAGAGAGGCTTAGAGAGCTGATAATATTAGTGGCCAAACAAAGAATTTGTTGGTTATTTTTTCTTTAAGTTCACGACTTACTAATGACGACCTTGTTTCAGAAATGAGATCTCAGCGATGAACTTAGACTTCATGTGAATACCCCTTTGAACAATTTAAAAACGATTAAGAAGAAAAAAAGGAGGAATTGCCGCATCTATATTCATATGAAATTTCAATTTTCTTTGCATTTGGTCATTTTGTGAAAAGAAAGGAATCGTTAAAAAATTGTGGTAACATTATCTCCAACAATAATTCTCCTAAGGGTAGATGACACAGTCTTTTCTTATACAGGTTCTAACAAACAAATGTCCCATAGCAATTCAAATTAATTTCATTGTAGTTACTCAGCATCATCATGGATAAAAGGAATAACTATTTTAATAGCTGTTTTTAAAAAGTGGTTGTAATTATTTCTACCGTCAGTTGTCCTTCATAATTAAACTAGATATGTAAACATGCTGAAATACATAACTATACCAAGTATTATGGTTTAGAAAAATAACTTATCCTGTGAATGATGAAACTAATAATATTAAACTTCCATGTTCGAGACCTACTTTGGTGAAACAAACTGTAAAACCATAACCCGTATGTATTTAAACACGAAATAGCCTAATATCTGTAAGTACAAATACACAATTTCAGAAATCTCTGTGCTTGGGAAATAAGCATATTGAATCTGAAGAAGAAAGACGTTGAAAGTAAACCAGTATTTTGCCTTATATAACAGCTGAACACTGTAAACAATAGCTGTAAAAAAGGAAGTGAAGGATGATTAACACAATTCTCAACTTGGAGGCAGTGATGATCCCACAGCTACCGAAAACACAATAACAATGTTGCCAATGAAGATTGAATTCCCATCTTTCCCTATCGAAAGTCCCAGGCCTCTCCCGTCCCTCGTCATCTTTCCCGAACCCCTCCCCCCTTTCCACTCTGCGTCGCACCATCGATTCAGTTCGCCTGCGAAAGCAAAGTGCGCGCTTCGGCCAACGCATAACTCCGCGCCGAAACGGAAAGTTCAATGAGGGACGAAGGTAACAAAAGTTGCGGGGCTGAAACCTCGGGGTCATCGTGTCACCGTTGTTCGCCTTCACAATGTCTCCATCTACATCTATTCGAGAAAATTAAAACGGACGAAACAAAAGAGCTTGTCGTAACTTCTGCTTTGTATGTCTGACATTGTTGTTTACTGTTAAACACGGTGTAAAGTTTCTCTCTTGTGCGGTGATTTCTGCGGAAATATACTCCGTCAATGCAGTTATATTTGCATCATTTACAACTGAATATGAGAATTTCTCTAATGAAATGTTCTGGTTGTAATTATTATCGTAAAATCAACAGGGAGAAATAAACGGTGAGTATGAAAATTATTGAAACAATTTAACGCAAAAAGAGTTTCAAATTATGTGCTGAAAAAACACAGAAATTTGCCCTTTACTCGTTAATTTTTATTGTATGATCGGGAAGAGAAAGGTATAGACATATTTCATTTAAAATTTAAATTTTTTAAACGTACAAAATCAGACTTTATTTGATTAACTAATGAAACGTAAATTGAAAATAATGTGAGCACTTTCATACCTTTTAGAGGGAAACAATGTGACTTTTGCATTAGAAATATTAAGTTATATTTCAATAAAATATGCAAAAACAGGAAAAACATAGTCTTTAATATGTTTGTAATAGTAACTAGTTTTTACAAATGCGCAATTATTACGTATTATCTTCTCACTTCTCACTCATACAATTCATTTTCAGTATAGAAACGAGCGCTTTACATTAACCTATATTCAATCACATCATTAAACACAAGAGGACAGAAAATATTTATCTTGAATTACTAACACTTTGTCTCTCACCCTGATTTTGCACAACTATAATTAGGAAATAAAATATAAAAATAATATTTTTGCCAAGAAATGATATGGCATGATTGCAAACATTTATTAAATTATCTATCATACATTATCGCACGTAGTATTCATGATTATTTCGCGTAAAATTTGTAAAACTGAAGAAATCACGGAAGATCCTGTCGCTGAGCAAGTGCCGTGCGCTAAAGCTTGAACACGCAGCCCTGTGATCTGGCAACGCAACGCAACGCAGCCGCGCCAAGCGTACAGCTATTGCAGTCGTTACCACGCCATTAAACGCGGGAACAAATTCCATCGCGTTCGTTGGAACTGTGCTAGCGAGGCTTCCCGAGCCCCGCTCCACGCGCGCGGGCTGCCGCCTCCACCACTTGCCACCCCCACCACACACCACCGCCCCCACGCCAACCGCGTTTCGACCCGTTACATCCCCTTACTGCGCTCCCCGTCCCGTCCCGTTGCCGCCCACTTCTCACTTTGGTATTGCCAACGTTCTCGAATTGCGGTTTTCTCCTTTTCCACACTTGTTACGACCGCTCCCACACGTTGCTCCTCCACATCGCCGCACTCCAGACCCATTTCGACCCATTGCATCCCATGTATTGAGCCCCCCCCCATTCCCCTGTCGGTGTCGCCCTCTTCTCACTTTGGTATTGCCAACGTTCTAGAATTGCGATTTTCTCCTTTCCACTACTTGCAACGACCACTACGCCACGTTTCTCCTCCACATCACCCACTCCACACCCATTTCGACCCATTGCATCCAGTATAATGAGCCCCCTCATCCCATGTTGGTGCCACCCACTTCGCGTTTTGCTATTGCTTAAATTCTCCACTCGCGCCTTTCCACCATCCCGCCTATTTCCCATTCCGCCTCTCCACCGCCCTGGAAAGAAATCCGCTCATTCCCGCTCCGTGTTACCCGATCGCATCGCACCCACGCCAACCGTGTCTCGACCCGTTATATCCCCTACACTGCGCTCCTCGTTCCATCCCAGAGCCGCCCACTTTTCGCTTTGGAATTGCCCACGTTCTCCACTTGCGTTTTTCCCTTCCTCTTCACTCTACAATGACCCCGTCCCACTTCCGCTTCGACTCGTTGCGCCTCCTCGTCTCCCGCCCACCAACCCCATTGCGATCCATTACATCCCCGATAACGCGCACCCCATCCCGTATCAGTGCCACCTACTTCGAGTTTTGGTGTCACCACGTTCTTCTCAAGGGATTCCACCTCTCCACATTACGCCATCGTACCGCTCTCGCGACAACCTCGTCCCTTTGTGGGATGTCCCTACCCCGTGTGGGATCGTCCGGTCTCTCTCCTCCCCGCTTCACCTCCGCGCGTATTCTCCCTCACGCCGACACCAACGGCACCCTGCCGTGGTGTCTACGTCCCCTGCCGGCGCAGCCTCTCCACCCCTTCGTACCGCTAACATCCCCTCATCCCCGTGTCAATTCTACTTCTCCCCCTCCCGCGTCGCTCCTACGTCCACCCCATCACGCGGTTGTATCTACCCTCCACACCAGATCTGTCCCAGCATCACCCACACCCCGCCCTCATAATTCCCTTCCTGGCCTATTCGTGTTGCGTGGCATTGTGCTCAACACCGCCCCCCACAGGAACACCTTCCCGTTGCGTATCAGTGTATCGCCTCTACTGCGCTGCTGCTCTGCACATCGCCTACTTCCTGCTTCCACTTCGTTCACGCTTTCGTGGTTCACGCTCGCTGTAGCACCGTTCGTTCACTCAGAGCTCACAGCTCCTCCCACCATTTCGCCCACATCGCCCCGCCCCCACTCCGCTCGGTCCCCAACCCTTCCCTGCCACCCACCCACAGTGGTCGGAAATCGGTCAGAGCGGGATCCTTTCAAAAATAAATAGGAACAATAATACACATACTATACCATAAAGACTTTAAATATATTACGTAAAATATGTTACAATAATATAATAACATTGGATTCAGAAGCATGATGAAACTTGAAGAAAATAAATTAATGTAATAGTTGCAAATAAAATTTGTGATTGAGAATAACTGAAGCGAAAACTGTCTCAAGCGTAAATTCATGTTGATAAAGAGGAACATTAAGAATACTATATTAAATTGGGTAGTTAATTTTGCTGTAGATAAAATAGTGCGTTATTAGATAATATCACTATACTCGTTCGCGACACCAATAAACATTCAGACAGTGAAAAAATAAAACTTTATTGGTAAAAAGGTACAATTTCTCACAAAACTAGATAATATGCAGAAATAAATAAATAAAAGTTTATATTATGTAATTCATTTTACAAGTAGTTTCAAACTTGTTACTAATATTCGTTCTTCCCCCCTCCCAAACAAACGTTCAAACGAAACAAAAACTAAACGAAATATATTTGACACGTAGATTGAATTTGTGTCATACAACACGTAGTTTTTAAGATTACCTATGATTTGAAACGATATTTAAAAATTAAATAGCCTTCATTTTTTCGTGAATGTATGCCCTCATAATATTGGCCCAGCTGTTTGCTTGGCTACTAAATGACTAGATGATTACCAGACGAATGCTGCTGATGAAACATATGGATAATAAGGCATATGCGGAAGTCCTGTTGAACCGTATAACTGTAGTTTCCACAACTGCATTTTACTATTAAAACAAACATTAACGAAGTGAAATGTTAACATGTTGGTAGCGATTGTGCAGTTCGTATAAATAGTATAAAAAAACAACTACACGCACTTTGTCGCATAATGTCGTTTGGGCCCATTGCGTCCGCCGTCGCTCGCACCCCATCCCACACTTCTCTCCCGCCCGGACCCCTTTCCATCCTCCCCCACGTTCCTCCCTCC
>BOPP01000021.1:2038061-2051302 GCA_017312745.1 Gryllus bimaculatus
GGCGCGCTGCGGGGAAGCGGGTGGGGCAGGTGCAGGCGAGCCTTTGTACCCGCAGCGCGTAGCCCCGCCTCGCTTTCGCTCCCTCTGCCCTACGGAAGCCGCTGGCTCCGACACTGCCCCAGGCGCCGCAAGTCAGCGCCACCGGCCGCCTCCGTCTCATCTGGTTCCTTACGTCTACTTCGTCTATTCCCTCTATCTGACAGGTCCTCCAGCCTCCAAAACCATCACCTTACCTCCACTGAATGAATTATTCGATTTTGTCATCTAGTTCCTTCATCTACTCTTTCTATCCGACAATTCTTCGAGTCTTCAAATCTTCAAGGCCCATCGCCTCCACTGTCCGGCTCAACATAGCCGTCTCATTATCAATTTTCTCCCGCCCACTTAATCCTTTTACCTTATCCGAAAATGTATGATCCCAAAGATTACCTCGTCACCATCATCGGTTACTGAGGCACGGCTCCACATCTCTAGCTCATGAGCTTTCTACAGCCATTTCATCTGCATATCTATTCTTTCATTCCATCTGCCTGTTGGTTTGTCCCATCCCTACCATTACAGTGTCATCTCCGGTCGCTGCAGAACATCCTCACTTCTTTCCACCTCAACACATCAGCTTGCTCATAACTATTTCTTCTGCCCATCAGTTCCTCCCTCATTATCCCCATAACCATTCAAAATCACCTTCTTGCCAACTCCTAGTGACTTCATCTTATTCACCAACTTTTCCCGTACGTTTTTCTCATTTCCAGCAGCTTTTTCGTTCCTTCATCACTTCTTTCCTTTCATCTCAACCTCATTGTTTCCCACGTTTCTTCCACTAACGAAATTTATTTCCATTACTTTATCCTTACTTCATCTTTGTGATCCCTTTCAAACATCTCTGCCCACAATCTTTCCATTCTTCATGGACAGTTTCAGCGTCGATACTCTCTCCTCGTGCCCTCCTCGTCTATCTATTCAGTAACATTTTTTTCGCGTAATACCACAATCCCATCACTACTGCTTTCTCCTTACATCCATCCATTGCTTCCACCTGATGATGAATCCGAGGAAGTCCACACTTGTGCCACCCCAAGGGTCGAATTTGGACAGTAGCAACTTGAACGACATCATGGCGCTGCTGCTCGGTGCTGAGAGAAGATCCAAGATCTGGAGGCGATTTGTCTTAACAAGAGACTCGCACTGGTCATTTTGTTACGCGTGCTGTGTTATAGCATCCAGTGTATATGTCGAAAAGAGATGTATTTGTAAAAAAAGCTTTTTGTGATGAACGGGATGAAAGTTAATTTTATTTTTGTATGTAATTCTATAATATGTATTTGTAATAGGACAATCCAGTGAACAAATTACTAATCAAAATTTTATATTGATTGACGTGTTTCATGGAATATATCTGAATCGTTTAAAAAATCTCAACGAACAATTGTTTCAAATAGAGAAGCAGTAGAATATAAGTTGAGTAGTGATGGCGTGTTTAAATTTAAATTTTTAGTCTTATAGCAACATGAATACGTTCTCAACGAATCGAGAGTCAACATCGTATTACAAGCAAATCTGTGCATTCCATCTCGAATTCTAAATAAAGTTCCTCACATTTGATCTACATTTTCCCTTCAGAACACTTATATTCCTACTACGATATTAAAAGAGGCGAGTCACGGTCTCATTTACAATAACAAAAATGGTTGTTCGAATTTATGGAAAATTGTATGATGAAATAGATTGCGAGTTTGCAGCATACACTTAGTAAGTTTTTAAATAGACTCTTGCGAAATACGAGCTCATGCTTTGGTACTTACTGAACACATGCGACGGATTTAGGAAATAGTATGTTGGAATATCACTATTAGCTTACTCTGACAACAATACGCTTTAAGAAAGTTGTTCCATGTTTGTTTGTTTGTTTGTTTTCTTCAAAAAATAAAATTAATTTTTGAAGCAAGAAATTACACTCTTGGAAACGTTAAAAGTGAAATAATTAGTTTATATTCCCCATTCACTTAAGTACTTTTTTAAAATCCCTTCAAGGAGAATCAGCTCCAAGTAAACATATTACCGATTGACAATTAAATAGTCATGTCCTCCATTTAATTGTTTTACTAATTATTCTTATTTATCTATACTATTGAAATAATGAAAGAAAGATATCTCATCGACAGTCACATATTACTACACAGCCTATTAAAATTTAATTATTATTCGTTTATCATCCATGGCATAGCGTAGAAATACACACTCTGTGCGTTGATGAAATCAGGTTACGTAATTTCTACCCAGCACAGATCGTTATCTTTGTACATTTGCAAATGTCATTCTAATTATAGATCTGGGTCGCTAGGGACGTCAAGAAGTAAAAATGGCATTGCGTGCTTGCGTAAGCTACAAGTTGTGAAGAAAGGATAAATAACACGGCCATTCAATGTTAAGAGCGAGGCGCGAGTAAAGCAACAGAAAAAAGTTCAAGGGGCATATGATTACTGGTGTCACAACACCTTTATCGTGACACGCACACAAAAGATTAACGTTGTTCTAAAAGCCTTACTCTATAAATAAAAACAATTAAACGTGAACACGGAAGTGTTATAACATTATTTAAAGTATAAATGTTCACTACAAGACGACAAATTACGCAAGAGGTGCAATATATCTACGATTTATTTTTCTCCTGATGAAGACCATATATTTTATATTGAACCATTTTATTTTGGAGTATTTTATCAAAGTGGAAAACAAAATTAATCAGAGGATTGTATCAGAACATCATGTACTTAAAACATTTTTGAAAGTATAAAATTATTGGGCAGAAGCAGTAACTTTTCTTGATATAACTTTCCAAATCAATTTTTAGTCAACCACTTCAAAAAGTTAATTTGAAAATTTACATCAAGAAAATAATTCCATCATCAAGAAATATATAAATAAGCCGTAACTATTAGTAGACTGCACATTTTCCTTAGACAGTTACCACTATAACACGCTTACGAAAAGGAAATTAAAACATATATAACGAAACAATTTTCCAGGAATACTAGTACAATGAAAACCGGGCAGCATTCTGCGCACCCAATGAGCAGAAGCAGCGTCGAAATCAGGAGCTACCGGCGCCCACCATCCGCTCATACCACTCGAGAGAGATCGTAGCGGGGGAGGGGGAAGGGGATGGCTGGCTCCCTGGATTCTCAGGCTGCGCAGAGCGTCCTGTGATGTAGCTGGGGCCATTGATGCACAACACCGCTCACCCGGGAGAATTAACGACGTGAGGCGGGGGCACGAGAAGCAGCCGCAGACGCTCGCACTTAGGCGCGCGCAGACGCCGCTTTCATCACCACGCCCCCTCCAACCCCTCCCCCCACCTCGCCACGCAGGAGATACCCATCCGCGCATTCCCCTCCTTCACAACAATGGCGCACATTCTCCTCCTGCATTGCAGCGCATGCATCATCGCCGGTATTACTCGCGCAACGTTTCTTGAACGATGGATTGAAGAAATGCGGGTAGAGTTACGAAATCGGCCACTAGATTTTATGAAGTAATGCCAATCTCTGGAGAATCAGTCATGCCTTTCTCAATAATTTGCGTTCTAACTTTTTTTAAAAGTTCAAGCTATGATGGATTTTCACCTGCTTTGGTCATTTCTTTACATTTTTTTTGGAGAAAATCACGGACAGTAGTTCTCGTTTCCAACAGCAAATAGTTTATATTTCGCGCCTGTGAAGATGTGTTTGGAATGTTGTCATCAGCGCACGCTGTGAGCTTTTGTCTTTAACTTTTTAGTGTGTCAGGGAGGGGGAAGAAAGGTCATCGTTCAAGAAAAGTTGCGCGAGTAATAACAATCGCAGACACAAACATCAGTTGTTTTTCTTAACAGATTACTTACTTCAATAACAAAAGAACTGGTATAAGTCAATACATAAAATTAAAAACATTATACTGTTTATTGTTGTCGAATCACTACTTATATGAGAATGAATGACTGTATCGTCATAAAAAAATTGAGGTTGTTGGAGTATTTAAGTCGTTAGTTTCGTAATAGTTATTGCTATCAACGTCTCTCATTCTGTTGACAATTGTGTTTTCGAGCTAATGTCGGTATTTATGCGGTTGGTTGAGCTAACGTCGGTATTTTCACAGGTCACTTTGTGGTCGTAAAAAGGGACCGTCAACTCGACTACAAATCGATTATTGAACGCCAGGTGTCATTCCCGCCACTATGGCCTTCTCCACCCACCCCGTTTTCACCGCTCTGGCACGCACTATACCCGCGCATCCTCCATTCTCAAGACCAACACATGCACACACCACCTATTGCAAGCAAGCCACATTTTTCACAGTCTACTTTCATACTCGACTGAAAAATTAAAACATACAACGACTGAAAAATTATCCATGGAAGCACATCGACACTCTTTGCAAGTCCACTTTTCTCCTCCCACCACTACACCATGCAATTGATATTCCACTATTCCATCCAATTCCATTTTCCACAGCTCCCTTTCTCTCCTAACGGCAATATTCGGTCCGCGCGTGTACTAGATCTAAGGAGGTAACCGGTACCGACTAACCGATCTCCATAATCACTCCTCTAATAATCCGCTTTCAAATCCTGCACTGCCACATTCACTCTCTTATTTTATTTCCATCGCCACTCTGCTTCTAGCTGCTCACCTTCGTTCCATCTGCTTGCGACGATTACTAAGTTATCCATTTATATACAAAGTTTTCCATTCGTTAGGCCCCGCTCTCCTTTGCTCTTAACGATGTTCCTTCATCACATCACCTCAACCCTTTCCATGCCATAAATCTCTCTGGCACGTCACCGTCCCTTAGCCGACACAGTCTTCATCACCGCGCCAATCCTTCAAACCATAGTAGGAGTAATCAAACGGCACCATGGCCGCCTCTCGCTATGGAGGTCACCACCGCCACATCTCTTGATTAGGTCCCTCATCCTCATCGCCACCCCTTTTGCGTGTCTTCCTTCGCCATTGCAAAGACCCACCAAAGTGCCTGAGTTCTGTGCTGCCATCAAAACCGTTACTTCACTGCAACTGCCCGTCGCTGTCCGGGTCACGTCGACGCCCGCCCTTCGTCCACCCACTCTCCCGTTCAGCCGCTAATTCACTCGTTCACCCCCCGCTCATTCCCCTGATCACTCGTCCATCCATATGCCCGCCCTCGCCCAAACCCCTCTGCCCAACCGCCTGCCCGCCCCTCGCCACCCATCCCCTCGGCCCAACCCCCCCCTCGCCAACCCCCCTCGCCCAACCCCTGTCGGCAAACCCCCCTCGCCAAACCCCCGCCGTCGCCAACCCTGCCCACCCCCCCTCGCCCAAACCCTCCTCGCCCAACCCCCTCGCCAACGCCCCGCTCGACCGCACCCCCCCCCCTCGCCAACCCCCCTCGCCAAACCCACCCTGCAAGCCCCCCTCGAAACCCCTCGCCACCCGCAAACGCCCCTCGCCCAAACGCCTGCGAACCCTCGCCCAAACCCCTGCACCTCGCCCAACACCCCCTTCGCCACTCAAACCCCACCAAACTGCCCAAACCCCGCAACTGCACTCTGCCAACACGCCCGCCAAACACCCTCGCCCAAACACCCCTCGCCCAAACCCCCTCGCCCAAACCTCCTCGCCCAAACCCCCTCGCCCAAACTCCTCGCTAAAACCCCTCGGTCAATTCCTCGAAAACCCCCGTCCAAATCGCCTTAGACCCATCCATTCGCCTGCTCACTCGTGCGCACCCTCACTCGCCCATTCACATGCTCGCACCACATCTCACCCGGTAACCCAGAGCCCGTCGGCACAATCGTCCTCCCCACCTTCCACCCTCGGCCACCCGCCTTCCCGTCGTCCGCCGTCTTCAGCCTCAAGGACAGTGGGCGCAGGGCGCTCCGAGCGCTTAGCGCGCCGTCCGTCTCGAGGGCGGCTCACGGGATGGGGGCGCGGGCGCGGAGCTGGTTCCGGTAAGGAGGAATCTCGCATCGCCCCGCCCGGGCCCGTCTCAGGCCGGTAATGGCGGCCGCAGCTCATTTGAATACTCCTCTCGGAGGGGCCAGAGGTGGGCGTACCAGCCGAAGGAGCGGAGGTCCGGGCCACGGCAGAGCGGAATGAACGCGCGGGGGAGGGGGAGGGGGAGGTGCACGAGGGATTCAGAGGCCGGACGCCGGCGGGGGAGGCGAGGAGGGCGGCAGATGCGCTATAAATATGCCCCATAAATGGACCGTCGACAAGTGCCGGAAGGGTGTAAGGAGATAGGAGAGCAATACGGCAATGCAATGATACCCTGGAAGGCACTGAGGCGCAAATAAGGAGTCAAGAATTCTGAATGGAAATCGATGCGCAAGAAGGTTTTCGTTGCTAAGAAGAAAAGGATTTGGAAAAAATGTCGAGGTCCTGGTCTTTGAGGATGATCGCTAAAAGAATCATCTGTTGTCAACTTATTTACTTTTCTTCTCACGTAATTGTATATCAATTACAAAAAAAAGATCACTAATACCGTTAAGAATCGTTAAGTTTATCTTTTTTGTCTGTTTTGTAATGCATACGTTATCAAATTCTTTACGAACACATAAAATAATTGAGAATCCAAATTGCTTGATTCGAATGTCATTTTTAGTTCATATTACAATATGACTTTTTTAATTCTGCAGAAGCATTGAGGTTCTATTCAGTACAGTGACAAATGTTGATAAAAGAGAAGAAAAAGTAGGGGCGTCAAGGAAGTCAATCACAATCATGAAAGAAATTCAACGAAATGTAAGAGTTTCGAAACATAGAAGGGACGTTGAAAAACCAGGGCAAGTCGACCAAGACATTTGATTATGACTCACGGTGAAGAGAGTGAGTAAACTTAGTAAGGAAAATGAGCGACGAGAAGACGAGCGACGAGAAGCGGAGGCGAAAAGGGCAGAGAGAGCTAGGGTGCGCTGGCGGCGGCGGCGGCGAGGGTGGCTCGGGAGCGTGGAGAAGCGGCGCGTGGCGAGGAGAAAGCACGCAAGGCCACGCCCCGGGACCTTCAGCGCTGCCGCCGCCGCTCTCTATCGCAGCAACCGAAGCGGTTAACAACCCCGGCTCCTCACCGTTCCCCGCCCATGCACCGTCTTACTGAGGCACGCCTCCTTCGCCCCCCCCCCGCCTCGACGCCAGGATCTTCCTCTGCCGCTGCTAGCCCGCGCGGAGGCGCTCTCTCCGTCGCTGGTGGCCAACCGCCACCTTTCCATACAGCGTCGCCACTGTCATTCCTCACCGTATCCCCCACGTCCGCCACCAACATCACCACCCTGACGTCACCGCCGCTACTCACGCCACTGGGCCACCACTGCCGTGTCGCCCTAGGTGGCTCCATCTTCACTACCTCCCCAACTGCCACAACATTGCCGCCGCCGTCATAGCACACATCACCGACCTTACCATCACTACGCCATATTTCTTTCAAGCTCGTTTTTGACTACTCTAGATCACTCTATGAATGTCGCTCCTTTATGAAGTTTTGCCTCTGTGGATTTGACTTGCTTTTGACCGCGTTCACAGCGACCATCTCTAACGATACAACCGCAACCACGCCTCTAGTACCATCGCCTCTTCCGGTGCCTCCGCCATTACAGCTATTTACGTCATAATAACCAGTACCTCTAGCCGCAGCCTCCCTGCATTTCCGCTACCACCGTCCCACGGCCGCCGCCGGTTCGCAAACTCCAGAAGCTCCACAAGCGCAGACCGCTTTCCTAAGCACGAGTTGCCTCCGCCTTCCACCGCCCCTGCACCTTCCCACAGCGCGGAGGTTAAGCAGCCCCTCCCCCGCCCCGCCTCCCCCTCACCCTTCGCCCCTTGCCCCCGTTTTGTGCGAGACCCACCGCCTGGCTGCGCTCGCCGCTAACAACTACCTTTCAAGAATTAGCGAGCCGCATATCCCCGTGGTTGGCGGGGCGGAGTTAGCGGGGTGTGAAAAGTTCCACTTCTTTTTTCGCCGTTCTCTTCAATCTGAAAGAGGCGGTGCGCGCCTCAACTTTGCAAATAGTTCGGATGAAATATACAGCGGTTCTCAGGTGAAAATTTCAGCGTGTACGAGCCAGCATTTTCTTTACAAGGTAATGTACCTACGTAAATTTCTTTTCGAACTTTTGCCTGCGTCGTTGACCATTCCGTTTGTGATTTAGGTATTTCATTATCCGTGCTAGATAATTAAAATTTTAACAGAATTATAAAAAATATGAGTTTATTTGATCACTTTAATGGCAATTATTTACAAAAGAAAAAAAAGTAGGTGACTGTCAACATTACATTTAAAACGGATACATTTATTTTTATGCGTTCATGGAACATACAAGTTTGGTTCCTTTATAAACACGAACAATAGAAGTACAGAAATTATGCAGTTTGTTTGTTCAAAGAGAGTCAGAATCGAATATAGTTGGTTGGATTGTTCCGCTAAGGGCTTTTGTGTTAGAGAACATGCATGACGTTTTGTGTGTGTGAAAGAGAGGATTGACTCGCAGAACATTTAAATGGAGGAACAAAGACATTTTCTTTGCTACATAAATAAATAATAATGTACAGCGTGTAAAAATACGTTTAATTATTTTTCTTACAGGTTATATACAGAATTTTTTCAAAATAATTAGATTTTTGTATTTCATCTTCGTAAATTTCGAACAAATTGGAAAGTATATTTTATACATTTAGGTACACGTTTATTCTGTGAAATGTAATATACAATTATTTTTAAAAAAACGTAATGCTTTCATCCATATTAGAATACATTTTGTAGTCACCACAATACTTGGGACTAATCAAAGAAATAATATTTTCGGAAACTTAAAATCAAAATATGAAAAGTTTATGTTTTACGATTATTGTTAGTGTTTTGTAAGTGAAATCCTACGAGTAAATATTTTGATATATATTTTTCATGAAATTACTCATTACAAAACAATTCAAAACATTTTGATGAAGATAAATTAAAATTAAAATCAAATCCTGCATGAACAATAATATATTTACACCAAAGTTCAGTATTAAATATTAAAAAATGATTGAAATGAAAAGAAAATAATTGCACTTTTTTTATTTGTAAGCACATCAAGCTTTTTTATATCCTGAAACACACACATATATATATATATATATATATATATATATATATATATATATATATATATATATATAGAATGTCAAATTTAGTCCAAAATGTTCATATGTAGGCATTTAATTCTGGTACATGCGTCATCCGCCCGGAAATGCAGCCACGAATGACCGTAAAAGCTCCGTACAATTTTGATGTGGGATGCAGATGTACTCGTATATGTAGCACTGTGACATTTACCTCACTCACAAGAGTGGGAGTTTAATTCAAAATTTGAAATTCTCCATACAATTACATGGATTCAAACAAATACGATAGAATTACTTCAGTCGACAATAATTCTAATGAATAATTTTACCATGAACTTTCCATGCTAATTTTAAATTTCTACGTACAACTTTCAAATGAATAGCTTTCTTTACTTTTCAAAGTGAGTACCTTGATTATATCAATTCAATCTTTAAAAAAAGTAATAAACAAAATGTCCTCGCTGTCTTGATACACACAAATCATTAGGTCGAAATAAATAATATTTTATCTTTGAATCAAAATCCAAAACCAAAAGTTACAATAAATCTCTCAAATTCTCAAGAAGTTGAAAAGGAAAGCTCACCTATGCACAGGACCAACGGAGAGTGATTGATATAATAATGGAGAGACAACTAATGGTACAAGGAAAACTTAGGAATAATTGGTAATAAATGTTGCGTCACCTCGGAATCCACCGAACGTATTATTTAAAAAGCAAAATTATTATTATTATTATTATTATTATTGTGATTATTATTATTATTGTGATTATTATTATTATTGTGATTATTATTATTATTGTGATTATTAATATTATTGTGATTATTATTATTATTGTGATTATTATTATTATTATTATTGTGATTATTGTTGTTAAGTCAGACTTCCCTAATGCAAAGCGTTGGCATTTATGTCGCCTGACGCCGCAAGCATTTCTCGGAAGCATATGCTTGGATGGATCTAAAACTGCCACCTCCTGACAATGTTGCACTGTAGATGCCACCGAGCCACTTTGTAATTCATCCTGCAGGAAGTCTCGCGAGAATACGGAATTATTTCCAACGAAAGAAGTTGTGCATTGTGACTTCCCACATAACCTATGGTAATCGCCTGAGGAAGCCATTCTGATTCCTAATTTTATTTTTTTCCGAGTATATTTTAAATGTAAGCAAGAAACGCAAAGACAGAAGACGAAGTTCCTCATAATATAAATTCATATTTCAGCCTTCTTCAGTCGTGATTTTAAGTTCCTCATCTGAAGCCTACGTGAGAGCTGACGAGAAAACTATACTGTGTTTTCACCGGGACCTTGAGAGCGTTTCTGATTGCTAACAAATGCTTGGAGGTGAATGGCGATTTCTGCGGCAGACGATGACATAAAATGTGTACATAAATTGAACATATCTGAACTTTTCCGTGCATGTCCCTGACGGGTCACTGAAGAAACAGAGAATGGTAACTTGCGAAATGAAACGATGAATGACGATTTTTACCTGAAATTCTAGTATGATGTTTTTGCTTTCCATGAGACAATCGCCCGTTCGAAACGCCTATGTGTTTACCAGGAGACCATCAATCCCATCATGAATCCATTGCTATTGCAGTGGTTTGCGCTCCTTTGGTCAAAAACGTTTTTCTTCTGACACTGCATGTTACACTTTTGGAAACAATTTATTTGTACCACAAACAACGCAGCCAATTTGTAACTCAGTTTGTTTTATTCCTGTAGGGAGGAAGGGGTTCTACGAATGAAGTGCAACTAACACGAAACCGTAGTTTCAAAATACACACACGTGGAGGAGAGTTGATGGAGGTGATGATGGTGGTGGCGCTGGTGGTAGTAGTAGTGATGGTAGTTGTTGTTGTAGCATTAGTTGTGGAGTTAGAAGAGCAGAAGCGGATTCAGAGAGAGATAGAGAGAAAAACAAAGATGGAAGTACATGTGGAAGAATGGTAGAGAAAGAGACGCGGAGTGACAAAAGACATCCTTCATACTCCTTACCGCTTTAATACTAAGAATACACCCAGACAATATCCATTGTTTTGTTCTACGTTGCTGTAATGTTAATTTTTTTGTTAAAGTGATGGTAAGAATGAGCGGAAGGTACCGTCGAGTGATTTACTGCAGTTCAGTTCATCGTTGTTATTGTAAATTATTTCATTGCAGTTAACTATAATGCATTTACTGGCTATTTTAATTATACAATATACTGTAATTTTTTGTTGATTATAATGTAACCAGGTGGGATGGGGGGGATGTAAAGGTGGTAATGGTGGGGAAGGTAAAGACACTGGAGGCGGTGGGGATAATGGCAGTGGTGTCAGTGTGGGTGGTGATTGTGGTCGCGGTGGTGGTAGTGGGGCGGTGATGGTGGTAGTGTTGGTGATGTTGGCCGCGGTGAGAGTGGAGATCGTAGTAGTAATGGCAGCGGGAATAGTGGGGGTGGGGGTGAGGGTGCTAATGGTGTGTTTGAAATAAGGGTGGGGCTGGAGACGCTGAAAGCGGTTGTGGTGACTTTGGTATTAGTGATGGCGGGCAGTAGTGTTAGTAGTGATGGTGGTGGTGGTGGTGCTGGTGGTGCTTGTAGAATTATCGCAATGGTAGTGGTGGTGGTAGAAGTTGTTGCTGTGGTGATGGTGGGAATAGACGTTGTCGCTATGGTGGTGGTGGTAGAGGTGCTGGTAGAAGTTATCGCAATGGTGGTGATGGTGGTGGTGGAATTTTTTTCGCTATGGTGGTATAAATTATCGCTATGGTGGTGATGGTGGTGGTAGAAGTTGTCGCTATGGTGGTGGTGGTGGTTGTTCTGCTGGTAGAAGTTATCGCTATGGTGGTGGTGGGGCTGGTAGAAGTTGTCGCTATGGTGGTGGTGGTGGTGGTGGTGGTGGTGGTGTGGGTGGAAGCGGAGCGGGCGGCTGGCTGGCTATCTGGGGCGCAGCGGCGGCGGCGGCGTTGCTAGGCGCCACGCGGGGCACAACACGGGCCATCGACCGCGGGCGCCGCTCCGCTCCGCTCTGCTCTGTTCCGCCGCGCGGCGCACGGCTTCCGCGTGCGACACCTGTGCGCGGCGTCGGCGGAGGTCACGCTGCCGCTACGCGCTCGGCCAGGGAGCGGGGGAGGGGGCGCCTCTGGAAATGGGGCGGCCGCAGTCAAGATTCGGGAAACACGTAGACCGTTGTATTAAAACAGAGCACATTCAGTACACACAAGTACATTAATGTCCAAATATATAGTTAAAATCTTGATTCACGCATTATTGGATCTGCTGGTGTTTTTTGTTATTTAAGGTCGCACCAACTACTAGATCATTAGCGACCACTATTGCGTGTAACGGTATGTTAACTATGAGGATGACACGATATGGGTGTGAAAGGACGAACACAATTCAACCATGCGCGAGGCGGGACTCGAACCCGCGATCCTTCGTTCTGAGATCGCTATGGCTCTACTGGCTTAGCGATCTCGGCCATGCGGACTGGCGGATCTGCTGTTTGATTTTGGGGATCACAATTAAAGTTTTTTAAATTACAGTAAATAATTTTAGACACGTCGCAGATGTCATTTTCTATCACTTCTTCCGTTCCCCTTGTCCCCACCGGGGGGAGGCTGCAGCCTCTCATTGCATCTCCACGTCGTCGCATAATCTCAACGCCACTCGCCTTGGCACTGATTCCTTAAATTTGCCGAAAAAAACATTTATTCCACATAGCTTGGTATTTCTAATCCATGTAAAAAGCTACGTTATTTACCAGAAATATACGTATTTTTTAAATTTTGGAAATCTTTGGAATCATTGTCACATACTTCTCTCAGAAACTGTAGTATCCATAGTTCGTTTGCCATGATTGGAGTTGGGTTGTGCCCAGATTTATTTTCATTCATCTGCTGTGTCTCGTCTCGTCTCTTCCGCCAGCCGTGTCCAGTGTTGGCACTCAAGTTTCAGCCCCGTCACTAAACACGCCGCCGCTGACGTTTTCCGTCCTTCTGCCCGTCCACCTCGTCCCGTCCGCGGACAGCGCAGCCACTCATTCCGTCTCCTCGTCGTCGCATAATCCCGCAGTCACGCGCCTCGGCGCTGCTCCCAGCGGCGGCGTCGCTTTGTCAGCCCGGAGAGGGGGCGGGGGGG
>BOPP01000021.1:2065663-2095830 GCA_017312745.1 Gryllus bimaculatus
CTCGGATGTACACGGACGAAGTGGCGAGAGTAGCGCTTTCATGTCTGCGCGCACGGACTAGAGTGAATGGCGTGGTAATGAGCGGTAAGGAAGAGGAGGAGGGTGATGGTAGGACAAGACAAAACCGGATAGAGGGGGGGCGGAATGTGCGCAGGAAGAGATGAAAGAAGGAAAGGCCATCTGGTTTGAAGCGGACAGATTGCGGACGGGAGGGGCGTGGCGGGCAAGCAACGGTGTTCGAAGAGGTGGGTGACACACTGGTTGAGAACCGGGGCAAAGGAGGCGCGAGGAAGAAGTAAGGCGGGGGAAGGAGACGGCGCTGGAGGGTGCGAGCGGCTGAGCCGCTGGAAGGGGGAGGGCGCTGCGGCGCAGCGAACTTCGATCTATCGATGCGCCAGCGCTACGCGCACCTTGCTGCGGCGCTCGCCTTTTCTTCTGCTCGTTCGTCCTTTGCCGTGGCTTCGCACCCTCACCCAATCAGCATTACCCTCCTACCATCCTTCCCCTTGTACCCCACCCCCTTCACTGTTTCCTGTATTCACTCGATTTCCTTTTTGCATGATCTTAACCTGCCTCCTTCATTAAATTCCGCAGAAGTTCCTACCCCGCACGTTTAATAACTCCCTCTGCGTGCTCTGTTTTCACCTCTGCGTAATGTGACTTCTAAGCTGCTACTTCTCTCATTTTTTTCTCCCCACCATGTTTTCTGCATATTATTTGTCCGTTCCCTCAATCCCTTCATCTTGAACTCACCCGGCTCGTGTACACTGCATCTTGCTATCCGTTCGCTCCTTCACCCCCCTTCACTCTCCCTCCGCCATAGTCCGTTGCCATCTGCTCACCTCTGCCCGCCGTGCGACTGCAGCGCTTTGCCGCTCCCGACGTCCGCACCCCCGCCTCTCTTCTATCCAACCCCTCCCCCCCGCACCTTCTCCTCCTCGGGGCGCACTGAATACACAAAGAGCGCCCGCTTTGAGCGCCGGGGCTGTAGACCTGTTCCTCGCAATCGCCTCGCCTCGCTCGCCTGCGCTGCTCCGAGTAAACATAATTCGAAGCTGCCGAAGGCCACGGTTGGAAGCCGAATGGCGCAAACGGGGGCGATCGGGGGCGACGGGGCGACGGGGGCGACGGGGCGACGGGGGCGACGGGGCGACGGGGGCGAACGGGGGCGACGGGGCGACGGTGGCGACGGGGGCGACGGGGGGCGATCGAGGCGACGGGGCGACGGGGGCGACGGGGGCGACGGGGGCGACGGGGCGTGGGAGTGGGTGAAGTGCTGGGGTTGATCTGCAGGGGAAAGGCAGGGCGAGATGGGTGGTGCGGGGCCGGGGCGGGATGGGGGCTGGGCGAGGGTTGGATGAGCTGCGGGTGGAGTGAAGGGCGGAGCGGGGTGAGGCGGAGCCGGGAGTGAACGCGGGCCTGAAGCGAAGCCTGGGCCGGAGCGGGCGGGGCGGGGTGGCGGACCAGAGCTGGGCAAAATCGTTAGCAGGCGCAAAATGAAAATGCGAGATGTAAGGGAGCTTCAAAGATAATGACGCAGATGGAGAATACCGATTTGTTAATCGATCGAACGATGGATGACATATGGAGAGAGGAAATGAGAATGGTGAAACGAACAAAAGAGGGATCGATGGTAAATTACGTGACTGAAAAGAAAACAGGGACGATGCTCGGAGGCATAGAAAAGAACATCTGTTTGTGAAAACATTGGCAACTCGTCCTGACATACTGTCATTATATCCACACCAAAAGATTTGCGTCGTCTAGAAACATGCTGGTGAGACGTAGAGTAGATAATCGGAGCGCGAGCTAGGGATAGTTTAGGAAAAAAACAATTTAGAAATAAACAAAAATATTAGATGAAAATTTTATACATTTAAAGTAGAGTCCAAATAAAATAATTTTTGAAAATTATAAGTATATTGTAACTAAGAATATATTATAAAACAGCAACATGATTTGCAACGTCAATACCAGAAATGTTACCCTAATAGAAGTTAACGAACGTAAATTATTATTTTTATATTGTCTTAATAGGCGCAAATTAATTGTATAAAGAGTGAGTAACCGAAATAGAGGAAGACGGTTTAGAAGATTGTTCGTTAACGATCAGGAAAAAATCTATAGAAGTGCTAACTAGTAATTGCGAAACAATTGTTGGATCTTCTGGCATCCAGGAAAAACTCACAGTGAAGATGAGGAATGAAATTTTGTTTAAAAGAAATTGAGATAAATAATCTACTAAAAGCAAATAGCTCAGATATTGAAATTTCATATATATATATATATCTATAATATATATATATATACATATATATTATATATATATATATATAATATATATATACATATAACAATGACTTGTTTATAGACAAAATTAAATTAAATGGTTAATTTAAACTCGAAAATGTAGCTGGATAATGGACGCAGGGGTCTTTAGAAGACGAAGTCCACAGAAGAACTTCCTTGTCCTGAAAGCACGTTGAGGGTAGGCGCTAGCGGTTTCGCAATCTCTGAAACGCTCGCCTCTATAGCTTCCAGATTCTCTCCGTCCACCCCTTGCCCCATTCGCTCCATCAGTCGTGCCGTCACGCCACGCCCACACCTCGCCAGACGTTCGGCCACCATTCCGCACCACACTTCCCCGATTCCTCTACGCCCCGCACGTCCCCTTTCTCTTCCTCTTCGTCCCTGCTCCTAGCCTACGCCCTCACGACAACGTTACGGCCTCGCTGCCGCTTCGGCTCCGCGCTGGCCAGCCCCCGCCCACTATCCCCGCCGTCCGTCAAGCCATCGCCCCAATTACTATTCATGCGCGCGCCCTCTCCATCCTGTCCCTATCCCCACACCGTTGGCATTCCCCGTGCGTAATGTGTCTTTCTTGCCAGCGCCCCCGCCCCATCCGGACCACGCTCCCAATCCTCCCCGGACCAATCCCAATCCCCGCCACGCCCCTCATCCACGTTCCGCCACACCTCAATCTCTTCTGACTCCACCCCCGACCATGCATATCCTCTCACATGGCGCCCCCGCCGGCTTCCCGCCACGCTCGCCATTGCCTCTCCCTTTTCTCCGCCCTGCCCCGTGGCCCTTCCCCCCTCAACCCCCACCCCCGCCAACCGGCACACACACTTGCTGCTTTGGGCGCGTTCGCTTTCGCCGCGCCGCTCCCCACGCACTGCCGCCGCCGCCGCCGCCGCCGGCATCGTATTTACCAGTCTGTGCCTCGGCCCGCCGCGACGCGGGTCTTTGATCACGTCCTACCGTCTCTTTTGTGACTCGCCGCGCTTCTATATTCCTCCCCGCCGGCTTCCCGCGAGGCGCCGCGTCGCACGGGGCCGTTACGGTGCTCATTTTTGGCGTCATTGTGAAGCAAAATGTATCTATCACGTGTAAATGTCGATCTCGACGCGATTGCTAACGTATGCATGACACACGCGGTCCGGGACACGTGTGCGGAAGAAGGGATTTTCACGTGCCTGAGGGAATCCTGGGGGCAGTATATCTTGTTACGACGTGACACGGCCGTTCCTTATCCCGTTTTGGCCCCGTCGACGGAATATTAAAAGGTGGTGAGATCTATGTTTAAAGTTCGTTTCCTTTTGCAGTTATGTAAATGAGTAGTGTGCGCAACCACGTTCCCTGATAGACCGACCTCAAAGCGATGACTCACGTTTATCTACAGGAAGCATTAACTCCAACTAAAACTCCAACTACTCGTGTAGTTTATACCTCTACAAGTCAGACATTAACTTTGCTAAACCTCAAGCACGGTCTGGTCTTTATTCCGTTACAATGCAGATCATGGCAAGAAGAGCGCGGTCAATACAAAACGTGTCAAAGCTCAAAGCAGTATCTATGACGAGGTTTACGGGTAATCTATGCCTGCACACTGCGGAGAAAGAGAAAGAGAGAGGGAGCAATAGTTGTCTCAGAGAGCATGAAGGATGAAGGATGTGCATGAAGAATATGAAGAGAATGAAGGATATATTGCACAGGACTATATTCACTTCATTTACGTAATACCAATATCCCATTTCTAATTGGAAGTGAAATATAGAGCAAATTATATTTTATATCTAATAAAATACATAATAAAAACTGACACTAGCTTAATTCGCTGTTCTAAAATCCGCCGATTTATGTGGTATTTATTAATAGTTTTAATTTGTGTAAAATATGAAAAATCAAATCAGTCGCTCTCAATAAGTATAAAATTGTCATGCCTTCGAAAACTTATTCATGATTAATGACAGTTTGTATTGTACATAGTTTTGTCACACGTTTTCAATTTACAATATCCCTTGCCCTTCAATTTACAATATCCCTTTGGTATTTTGTACTTCCTTAAATATCTACTGGTTTTGCATAAAAGTTCGCACACTAGCGCACTTTCAAATATTTGTTTGTCAACTAGTAGGTTTTATATACCTATTTATATTTATGTACTTATCTCTAAACTGACTCTTCATGCGCTAACAGAATAATTTCCAATTTGGGAGTTGAAATATGAATTTACTACTTTCAGATGAAGAACAAGTTCCCAGCTACTAAACATCTAAACAGAGTACGAATAAAATATATCAATATGATACATGGCGCTGCGCAGTTCATCAAAATGTGATCCGAGTTTAATGAGTTTCCCAGAATGACGATAAAGTTTCCAATGCTAATAAACGTTACCGTCAGCAGAATTTCATTTGATATGGGCTCCTTCATTTCAAAGAAACGGTTCTCTTGGAACCAAATAGCCCTAACCAAATTGAATTACCGAAACGCATAACACAGCTTCTCACGTGAGCAAAACGCAAAGTGCGCACCTACGCAAAAAGGCCGCGTGCGTAAGGTCCGTTGGCAGCTAACGAGTCGCGCGGGCGTGGCATCGCGTGCCGACGCGTGCTTCTCCACTGAACGTCTGGGTTGTGGCAGCCTCAACCCGTCAGACATGTGGGTGTTTCGCCCTCCCTCCGCTGACCTCCTCCAGTGATGGCGAGGGCGGACACGGTTGGGGCGGTAAGGGGCGGTAAGGGGTAGTCAGGAGCTGATGAGACGTTTGGGAAGGCCGAGGATGGACGCGGCGGTTGGAGGTGGTGGTTGGGGGCAGCGGTTGCGGCTGTCGGGGGAGGCAAGGGAGGGGGTAGCGGTAGCGGCGGCAAGTGGCGGCGCCAGGGGTTGGCGGCATCGCGTGGCGGCGGGGGTTGAGGGGCGCTGGGGCGTTTGCGTGCCCGCCTCGCCGCCGATAAGCCTCGCGCGCCCTCCGGCGCCCCACGCCCCTTCGCGCTGCCGCAGATAAGCGCCGCCGCCGCCGTCGCGGGGGCGCTGCGCATCCCGAGGCGAAGACCGGACGCGCCGCGCCCCTGCGGCTGTTGCCCTCCGCGCTCGCGCGCCCCCGGCCCCGCCTGCCGCCCTGGGCCCCGACCGCGCCGCCAACCACTGTGTCATTCTCCGCTCCGCCTTTCCCTGACAACCCCCTCGTCACCGGGTATATCGTTTATCTCGTTAACAGTCCCGTCACCGCTCATCACCAGTCACTCCAGCTGAGTTTCCTCAGAGCAAGCATTGTAGATTTTCCTGTAACGCCCCTCTGATCGGGAGACACTTTGTCTGGGTTTCGAGATCCAACGGTAGCGAATTTGCGACACAAGGCAGCTTGGTCGAATTCACCTGCTGCCTGGAGAAGAATTCTAAAGCACGATTGCTGGGATCGGTACTTTTATGAGGTTTCTCCAAACATCACGAGGTGAATGCTCGATCAAGAGCTTAGCAAACGGGCCACGCGCACGATCTTTCCTTCGTATTTTCTGTCATATCCTCTCTCCATACTCGCACATACGCATGCGCACACACCCTTACACGGTCTATGCTACCACAGGTCGAAAGACCAGTTGAAAGCTTAGAGCTTGTGTCGAGGCAAGATATCGTCAGTTAACGAGGAAGTAATCAACTCCCACGATTCACTATTCACTACATTAACGGAACTAATGACAACAGCAGTTGTCGTGCCAAGACATAGAAATCAATCAATCCATGCCATCTTGCCACCTCGCCGGCTTTACAACCTTCGTCACAACTTTCCTAACAAATTTCTTCAGTTTTCCCTGACCTCAATATTATCTCTGTTCATTACTTTCCCACCTTCTTCGATGCCCTATCATCTGCCCTCGTTCCCTTAATCATAACTCCCTCCACTGGCCTAAATTCTCTCCTCGCCATCGTTAGCACGCAGGCCGCAGCAAACGTCGCCGATTCCGCTGCTTCTGCCCGTACCTCCGAAGCCGTACCCTCTGCCTATTCACCACCGCTGTGTCTCCGCCTCTGCCTCTGCCTGCGCCTGTGCCGCCGCCTCCGCTGCCGGCTGCTGAATATGCAACCGCCGCCGTCCGGTCGCCTCGGGCGTCCCCCGCAGCGCCGGCCTGTCGCAATTGCCACGGCAGCGGCGGCGGCGGCGGCGGCGGCGGCGGCGACCTCTCGCCAGGACACCGCGCCCCCTCCTCGCCGGAGACTCGCCCGCTGCCTGCCTCCCCGCCTGCTTGTTGCCACCAGGCTCTATGGTTTGGCGTTCGTCTAACAAATGAACGCTTGCTCAGTAGACCAACGGCCGCAGTAATCTAATTCTGAGATATTGAGGGTTTTACTAGAACATTCATATTTAACACAGTACACTTTAAAAATTGTTAGCACAGTACATTTTCATATACGTTCATACTGGATTTATATAATAAATTTATCTAAAAGAATAATATTTGAAGTTTTATTTAATGATAAGAACTCAATTTCACAAAAAAATTGGAACAGCTTGTTGGGTTGCTGAGCTCTTCAATTTTCAATTTCGCATCTTCATTCACATATATTTTTCAATGTTTCCCGCTTCTTGCCGTTTTTTACAATTCTGGATTCAACGACACACTTATTCCCTCCCATGAGAATTTCATATTTTTTTCCTCTTTTAACATTGAGAGATTTCTTAGCTGTTTTCTCTCAGCCCACATTTTTTAAGAGAGATATCTTCCTCGAAGACAAGGAATTTCCCTTTGAATTTTCTCCTAGTGTCAGACTAAATTCCCATTCAGAAAAATCTGTTTCACGACCATCTTTGTTCAAAATAAATAGGCACTTCTCGGTTCTTTAGATGTGCATCGAAAGGAATTTCCAACGCGTTCGTATATTGTCAAAAAATTTAGCCGCCATTTCCATCGTTCCCGAATTTCAAACTACGCAGTTAGACACAAAAATCAGCTATAATGACCCGACTCCCCGTTGAAAATAAACTCCATTTTAAACTCCTGCTCCAATATAGCTATGTCGTCGCCATCCACCCATCCTTCGTGTTCCTACGTCCGCCGCCGGGAAGAAACTGGAGCGGAGCGGGGCGGGGCGGAGAGGGGCGGAGCGGGGCGAGCGCAAGGTAGAAGAAACTGCGCTCGGCGCCCGCGGGGGCCCCGGGCGTAGCGAGAAGGAACGACCGGATATTACGCTATCTGATCCTAAAAATGTTAACACTTCAACTGGCAATCTGTTTCTCTGCCAGCGACTGCGGAGGTAAGAAACTTCAACTAGCTGATGCCAAGGAACAGGGTGGCGCTGCAATAGAAGGGTTCTTGAAAATTCATTAGTGTTTGTCCTGGAGACGAGAGAGCTGATAAAGAAAAAAATGTTTCGTGGATAAAATTTGTCGTGGTGAGTTTGAACGATATCTTGCGAATGTTTTATATTAAAAAAAATTTTCGCGTTGGTTTTCGTTCCATTTATAAAATTGTGGCGAGATAATGTAACTAATGTAATTGGCGAGATAATGTAATTTAAAAAATGCGGCTGAATAGTATTTTGAAAAAAATATCAAATTATGAAATATCGAATGTATCAAGAAATAAATAGTTCTTGTGCATAATTAAAATACAATTTATATTGGTATTCAAAATGTGATATAATATAAATTATTAAACTGAAGCACGAAAATTATTTTATTCACAGTATTTTACAAAAATTAAATATAGAAAATTTGCAAATTTTCGCAATAAACACTTAATGAGAATAAAATCATCTCAATTCAATAAAACACCTGTATCAAATAGAGATGCATGACACTTCACTGATAATTCACAGATTTTTCACATCCATGAAACATTGTATCGGGTGTATAGGAATTGAGACGTGGTAGAGTAAAAAGTTTCATATAAGCATGTTAAATAAATATACAAATTAGTTTACACGCGTACTATTGAGAGGCAATGGATCCTTCTCCACTTCCTGGGCAAAGGATCTAAAATAAACCACCGAACATCCATGTTGACATGTCTCATGATATTTTCATATTTCGAATTCCCGAATCCGAAATTGCGTCACCGCGACAGAAATCACGCCGAGATGGAAGGCGTCCCCCATACGATATTCAGACAGTGCAAAGCTTTCGCTACCGCGTGGAAAGTGGCGACGACGCGGAGTAGCTGTCACTCGGCGACTTTCCAAAACTCCTCCACGCCACCTGCCGCGCGACCGTCCTCTGTCTCCCGGGCGTCCTCGCCCGTCCTCCTGCCAGGCGCATCAGTCCTCACGGCGCGACCGCACCGTGTCTCTCACTTCGCCTCGCCTCGCCCTTCTGCAATCGCCCTCCCGCGACGTGTCGCCGCATCCGCCACGCCCACGCCCACGCCCCCCCCCAACTCCCCCCCCCCAACCGCAAAGCAGCCGTTCTCGTAGAGGACACGGCAGCCAGACGCAAACTTCGGACTTCCAGCGTACGAGAGCTTCTCTCCTTCGTAAGATGACTCAACTTGCGACGGACTTTACAAAAGACAAATTCAACTTCATTTCTGCGTGTTTACTAGGAAATCCATTTTCACAAAGGAAATTTGATGCTTTTCTTTTCTTTGCAATAAGCTACAGCAGACCGATGTTGGACCTTGATCTGGCATGCACATATTCACAGCGCCTCCAGAGTGTTGCGATATCATAGAGGATAAGCCATATGGGGATGGAAGATGAGTTCGCCTCCGGTTCTAATGGTTGGAGGGTGAAGGATTGTAAAGAGGGAATCACACGCGGGTTATTTCTCATTGGGGTGGGGGTGCTCAAGTGGCCGGTGAATTGACGGGGTGTTCAAGTGGGCGGTGTATTTGACGTACCCTGCCCCTGTGCTGCAGAGCAGTAAACTGCGCTGCTTGTTGAGTAATCGTCACAGCATCTTCACAGAGACATTCGAGCGTAATTGTTTCTAGTCTAGTGAGGTTTGCAGGCTATTCTCCAGCAATTCACCGCGGGCATCTGCACCGAATTCTTTTATTTGAGTACCTCTGGTTTACTTTATTAGAATTTTCCGAAGAAAATCATGGAAACGAGAGATTAAGGCATTTGGCCTGTATCATAATCCTCAAGGCAGCTACATAGGTAGCGTCAAAAAATTCGCCACCGTTGCGACTGGAACGTAAGCGCTTCTCACCTATAAAACTCAAGTTTGAAACCCTGAGCTACATCCGATATCGCATCAATTGCACCAAAGTTAATCTCCTTAGTTAACTCACTCAGTTTGTCTTTACAAAACAAACTGCACTTAATGTCGATGTATTAACACTACTATTTACTCAATATTTAATGGTATTTCATGCAAGTTTGGTCTTGATAAATGTACAGAAAAGTTAAAGGTCAGACTTTATTGCAGTTGTGGAAAAGAGCAAATCAGCTGTGCTCGTAGGATTTAAAAAAAGAGCAACGTAACGTTTTAGAGATATCTTACGCAGCTTTTGAATAACGGCAGCAACGTCAGCATTTCATCTTATCTTTTCATTGAAAAACGTTAAGTAAACCTTCGTTTCGTTAATTAATTCTGTTAATTGTGAACCTTCTCGAAGAAACCTCTTAGTGATTTAGATTTTGCTCGTCCGCACTCTTGCCGACGTCGTCCCTGATTCCGCCACGTATATCCTCTCTTCTACGATGGCTCTCAGTCGCCTTTCGGCGTTCTCTCTCCCCTCCCTTCCCGCTTCCGTGCAATCGTGACCTTCGTGTTTCGCCGTCGCGGCGGAGGGCGTGGCAGTCGCACGGGCGTGGGAAGAGGGTGAAGGCGGGGATGTGACGCGGGAAAGGCGGGGGGGGTTCGTAGCGCCAGGGACCGCAAGGGTGACATGACGGCAGGAAGGTGGGGACAGGGGAGCTTTCGGGTGGTGCAGGTGTGTAAGGGGCGGTGAAGCAAAACAGTAGAGTGGATGAAAAGCAAACAGAGGAGAGGGAGGAGGGAAGGGAGAGAGAGGGAGGGGGAGGGGGGGGACAGAAAGTCGACCTCCATCTCCTATGACTTTCTGCCGCTCCCCGGCCAACAGACGCAGAAAAACACCCTGCGATCGAGAGAGCGCGGCGGGGCGGAGAAAATCCCCCAGCCCTTCACCATTGTCGCTGTCGTCTGTGGCGCCTTCTCGTGAACCTGCGAGCGAAGTGTGTGATTTTATATTGTGAGTCACAGTTAACTTATAAGAGTGGGATGTTTTAAGTTATAAATATGTAAGATGAGCTTTAAATTTCTTACTGAAAGAAAATATTGCTGATCAAATTTTTTAAAGAGACCAAATCAGGTAATTATAAAGAAGAACTAGCATAAAGTATTGCTTGCTAGTCGTCAGAACAATCTATTATAAATTTACTTTTTTTCATGTGTGTGCTCTTTGGTTCTTACCGTAGCAAAGATATTCAGTGAATATCTACTCAAAATATATCAAAATCCTAGTATCTAGTGACAAAATAGTCAACCGAAGCACGCGTTGACGTCAAAGAAATATTCATATTCAAAATAACAGAGAAACGAAGCACTAGAATGGCAGTTATCAGAATGTGCTCAACGGTAAGGAAGTTGTAACAGGAAAAGTTTCAAATGTAACTTTCGTAATTTATCTCTGTGAAACGTTATCACCGAAGAGTAGAAAAAAAGAAATTATTTATAAACGTATTTCCCTGTAGACCTCAAACCTCCATACCTTTTGTTTTAGACGATCATTGGCATGTTTATATTTAAAGAAAAATAATAAGACATGAATATAAGCAAAACCAACCTTATGAAAATATTATAAAACTAGAAAAAACAATACTAAAATTGTGAAAGAAAAGAAAACCGCGATCCTTATACACAATTTTGAGTTAAGCTGTAGGTAAATTAATACTCTTATTTGGTATTAGAATAATGAGGTTATACTTATATTTCTTAGCAATAAAATCGTGATATTCTGGTACAATGTTCCATCAAAATGGTATATCGTATTCCCTTTAATATCGTATTCAAAATTATGGCGGAAATAAATATTCGATGTCGAAGTACATTCTACATTTTCCAGTTAGAAATCCATACTCAATATCCATTCCATTCGTTTCACTTCCAATTACTGCCTGTTTTTATCCGAGTATTTGCGGAAAATAGACAAATGAGCCAAGTTCCTAAATGACAATGGTGAATGTGTGCCAGAAAGCAGATTTACATTGCTGGAGCTAATGATGTTTTTTGCATATTTCGAGTTGAGAATATAAAGCGCCGAGTACCTCTTATATCGCTGACATGGACTAGTGTGAATAACAAAAAAAGACCGTCATTTTAATGAAAAATTAATTTACCGAAAAGCTTGGGAAGTGTCAGCATGAATCAGAATCTTCGAGTAATAATAATAGAGGTATGTCTAGAAAAATTACGAGAGTAATGGAAATATGTTAGGATGAATGTAATATATGCACTCGAACTACACAGAAAAAGGTCAATTTTTGTGACTTTCTTGAAACATGACTGCGACTCATAAGTGCAATTTAAATGAAGCCTTCAACGAGAAAAACTTCAAACACAACTACTTGGGCATGGTCGTAAAACAATATCTAAAAACTACAAAGTACTAAGATCTGATAATTGTTGCCATTTAGAAGATTCAAAATCCAGTTTAACTTCATTGTTTAGCAATGCGTTTGGCTTTAAATGATTCTTGACTAATTTTGAGAGAGAATTTTTGTAAAATGCTCATTATTGTGGGTATTTTTCCAGCCTATTATGTAGTAGCAGTTCTGAACCAGTGTTACATAATATCTTGAATTAATTATATACATTTCATAACATAATTGGTTCCCATGAATGGTACCAACCGTTCCCTTAGGTAATTGTCATGCTGACGAAGATCGACCAGAATTATTTTTTGTCCGTATATTCATCCATCCGACTAAAACAACTCGGCTGAATAACCTTCCATGACGAATTCCATACAAAAGTTTCCAGAAGGCAAATTACGGACCGGCAGTAGAGCCATGATCAACCACGGCTCGTCCCACAAACTTAGCGAGCGCATTAAAAAAGCGCGCCAAGTGCTTGTGTACTGCTTGAGATACGGACGGGGCCATTAACCCCGCGCGGTAATGGGCAGCGCGTGCAGACGTAAAGAGATACAAGTGAGGATCGTTCATCGCGTGGACGCGCGGCGCGCGACGAATGCGTATGCACAGCAACGCTCTGCGCAGCCGGCCTCCCGGGCGGGCGTGGGCGGGCGGCGTGAGTAATTGCGAGCGGCAGCAACAATGGCGGCGCCGCTACGATAGCGCCGCGCGACAATGCGGCGTGGAATGTTAATCACCTCTCTAATGCGACCCGAGCGCGCGGCGAGGCGGCGGAGGCGGAGGCGGAGGCGGAGGCGTAGGCGGCGGCGGCGGCGGAGGCGGAGGCGGCGGCGGAGGCGGCGGCAAGTGGCCCAGGCGCTCGCGACAGACGCCGCCACCGCCGGAGGCGCCAGACATAGCGGTCATGGAACGAAGGGGCCGAGGCAAAGGGTGGCAGCCTCCGGAGGAGGTGGAAGCGGTGGATGAGGTGGAAGAGGAGGTAGTGGAAGGGATGTGGTCCTGGCTGTGGGATTAGTAAAGTTTGTTATGGTAATGATGATTGAGACAAAAGCGGTGGCGGTGGTGGCGGGGTTGGGGATGGTGATGGTGGGGTAGTGATGGTGCTAGTGTTGGTGAAAATGGTGATATTAATGGTAGTGTTGGAGATATTGGTAACGAAGAGAGTGCTGCTGGTGGTTAGTGTTGATGATGGTGACGATGATAGTAACTTATAAGGGTGTCGGCCTTTCGAAGTTTGTATCCCGTTCAACTGTATTACTAGCAATATTGTTGGATAGAGGTATAGGCAGTGGAGATGGTGGTAATAGGAGGTCTAATGCCATGTCCGTCAGAGATAAAAGGGTTGGTAATGGTAGCTAAAGGCGCGGTAAGACCGTTCCGAGGTGGAGTAACGACGGGCATATCATGAACAAACGAGAAACCGGAGGCGAAAACAGTTGTAACGCTTGCTTAGCGGGTGGAAATTCTGGCCGTCTGCAGAGCCGGAGGCTGGAGCTCCGGCGACGGCAGCTGCTCGCGGGGAGCCATCACAAGAGACTCCGCCGCACACTCCCAAATCCCCTTCCTCTGAGACCGCCCCCGCCCCCACGCGTGACTGCCACCGCATACTTTCCATCACCCCGCCCCTCTCATCCGGCACGTCCCCCGTCGGAGACCCGTCCCCCCCTTTACGCACCGCGCCCTGGCATTGGACTCTCCCGGAAGGCCTTCCCTTCTCCGACCTTCTAGGCTTCCTCCAGCTGTCACGCCCAACCGCCTTCATTTCGCATCCAATCACATCGCCCGCGCCTCATCACCGGTCCGTGCGTACCGTTCATTCAGTGTTTTTCTCTCGCTTGTCTTTTAGAATATATTTTCTGGCAAATTCCACGACTTGAAATCTTACGTTCTGAATTTTATTCACCACCTCTTAATTACTTTTTACGCTAACAGAGTTTCTTCGAAACTTCTCATACAACTCCCTAAGTGTTGTTTTTATGCGTATTTTGTCTCCCAACAAATACTGCGCCCAGTAACAATACCGGCTTAAGTGGCTCAGGACATCAACTGATGTCATTGTAGTCCCTTTGAGCGGGACGTTTTCGAGTTTGTGTACCGACGGTGGTGGCAGGATTTTTTACACTAGCTACAGAGCTAGGTCGAATTCCGCCGGTATCTGAATGAGAACTCTGGTCTGATCAGTAGTTTTCCGGGTTTTGGAGGATGCCAGAGCAGCACCGTAACAAATGGACCGCCGACCGCGCGAGATCATTTCTGTTTCTTCCTCAGCCTATCCGTATTCCTTACTTACACGTACAGTCACTACACTGTCACATATGATGCAAGCCGATGTGTAGGTCGCCACACAATCTCACCAAGGGGAAGATCATTGCCACCATTCGTGATAAAAAATGTATTACACTTACGGGACTAACGAACACAATACATAGTCTCTTTCTCTTGTTCTATAAAATTACTACCTGTGAGTCCTCACTTCTTGACATCCACCAATCTAGCAACTTGCGCCGCGCCTCCTATCGTCAAACTAAAGCCAACGACCTCTTCTCCGAACACACCACCCTCCTTTACGCACACCTTCTGTCCGTCAACACCAACGCACAGTCCAGCGCATCCCAGTGCGAGCTCCTCACCCACGCCGCCTCGCTCACCCCGTCTCGCGCGCCCTTTTCCGAGCGCCACGCACGCCCCTCTCCCCACCCGGCCTCGTCCATTCCCCCTCCCCTCCCCTCCTCAGCTGCAGGCCTTCCGGCGCGCGCCGTCCTCTCGGGCGCCCGCTCTGCCGTAAATTCGGCGCCGCGGGGTGGGGGCCGGGACCCGGGCGCGGCGTTAGATAATAGTAGCAGCGGGCCGGCGGCGCGGCGGGCGCGGAGGGGGGGGAGGGGAGGGGCGGGGCGGGGGAGGGCCCGCCGCTGCCGATGCCGTACAAATCACAGTTATTACGCGGAACTGCAGGCGCGCGCGCGGCCGGCGCGGGCGGGGGTGGAGCGAGGGCGCGGGCGTGTGCGGGCGGGTGGGTGGGCGATCGATGCGGCGAGTCGCCCTTCGCCTTTTCGTCTGGCCCGCCGTCGCCCGACCCCGCCTTCCCCACCCCCACCCCCACGTGCTTCTGACCCACTTCCTCCACCTCCGCCGTGCGCGCGGCCGCCAGACGTCTCCGCGCGCCGCCGCTGAATCACCCAGCGGCCAAGACACGGATTACGCGTTGCGCACCGGCCACACAACACCACCGCGAAACTCTTCTCTGAAAATTGCAAATGTCGCCATTGGCTAAAAGACTCTTGGTTTCTAAACAGTGGATGGTGAAGAGGTAATTTTTCACAGGAAATTAATTCGGAATATTTTTATTAATATTTCGCGTAAATTCTACAGTTAGACATCAAACTGAAATGCAATAACTTCATTTACTGAGTTGTTGGAGTAAATATTTTTGTTTACAAAGATGATTCAGTAATGTATCTGGCATTTTAGGTCGATTGTCCGACTTTGCCAGGTTGGCTAACGGTGTCCCCCGTCTCGGGTTCTAATTTACTTCCATCGCTTGGAGGGACGGGGAGGGCGGGTAAGAGAAACATGTGACGACGTATTCGCTCCGATCGGGAATCGAACCCGAGATTGCACTGTTTCAAGCTATGCTGCCAGTGTTATCATAGGGTTGATTTAGTAATCTGTACAACTTTTCAACCTGACTGTCCAAAGGCGCCTCTAACAACTAAGTTTTGTTTCTGTTATTTTAATTAAGATGTTTTTGCACAAAATATATAAACACAAAAGATATTCCAGATCGAAATATATAACCAATAACACGAAGTTTTAATACATTTTGTAAGCTTAAAAATTTTGTAATAATAAAAATTGAACTGTTTTTCAAGGTTGGTCAGCTGACATCTTAATGACCATGCATTTAGAATGTCGTGCCAGGTAACGCCCATGATTATTGCACAATATATTTGTGTTGGTGAATCGGCATGTATCATTTTGAGACTTCTTTCACACTTCATATCCGCTAGTGCTACCCAGAAGCCAGGTTCATTAATTTCTATTTTCCTACGAATATTATCAGCAAGTTAACAAACGTTTCTACATTCAATTTTTAAATTGAATGTCTCCTTGATTTATGGGTAAGTATGAAGACAGAAGCTTGGCCACAGATTTGTTTTCTTTTCAGAGAACTGTGATTAACTATTTAAATTATTTTTGTCTGGCATAAAGGCAGCGTGATCAATTCCATCTATTTCGATTTCTCCATTATTGAGATTTTGTTTGCATAATTATTGTGAGCTTGTTTCTCTCTATTGAATACACTGATAATACGTTCAAGTTTAATGAAGTATGAAGGATTCGCACTTGAAGGCACATTAGTAAGCTGAAGGCAAATGGGCTGATTTAGACTTGAATGATATGACTTGATCCAACATTTTCTAAGTATACCTCATTTTTTAAGTTAGACGTTAAGAAACTACAAAACACGTACTTTTCGCTTTAGTAGCAGTTACTTAATATTATAATACCAAGAATTTGATTCATTTTAAGACACCTCAGCCATCATTTGTCAAACTCTACCAAGCGTAGCGCATTGGGTGCGAAAACCAATTATTTAAAGCTAATACGTCAAAACACGTTCGAACATACCAAACCGGATTTAATATAGTATCATTAACGCTTGACAATGAGAAGTAAATCTAAGACGTTCAAACTGTCGTGTCACAGCGGTGCCATTGACATATTGCAACCTGATATGGCATCCCTCTTCAGTAAATCAAGAACGGGAAATTCGAATTTGCAATTACAAAATTTGTCAAAAGGCAAAAATTAAGCGAAACTACATATACTTTCGCAATATTCTATATGACCTTATTTAAAATCCAATTTGGAAGAAGAGATTACATTAAGTAGATATATCTGACATCAATATTGTAGTTGTGCATTGATAATTTGTTGCAATTTCCGAAAATGCAGAGAGTTTACCGAAAATGTCTCATGTGCCATTGTTATGATCCTAATTTGATCTCTGCGAGAAAAAATATATAAAAAACCCGTTATTGATAAAACATTTAATTGTCTTTATTCAAGCACAAATTTTGCACAAATTACTCTTATTTAAAAATGTCTATACGACCTTATGTAAAAATGTCTGTATGACTCTTTGATGATCTTCTCACTAAAAATACATATCTTCAATAGGTATGTACTTGTAGGAAAATATCAAAAAAGTTTTGAGCTTTTGCGATTTTCAAAACGCAAAATATTTCAACAACAATGAGAATTGCATCATATTTAAGTGTCCATTGCCATTTCTCGAAGAAAATCACCAAGATGGATTTGGCGACTTTTTTAGAACATTTTGAAAATGGTAATACTTCATGTGCAGTATCCCCCAAAATCAAAATATTCCTTTCTCATTCGCAGAGCCTGGAGTTCGGTCAGAATTTGGAATTATTTAGGACAAAAATCTTCGCAACAGTTTAGATTCTAGAAGTAAGGGCTCTAGTGTAGCACACAAATGGAAGGACAGACATTTTCCCGTCAGTCAATTTTTCAATATCAACAACTCGCAAAACTTAAATTCTGAACTCTTAACACAAATGAAGTAATTATCAACATATAACGAACATCCATATTTCTGACAGCGCCCCACAATTGTCTTTTCCTGTCCAAAAATCGCCGTTTTGTGCGACAACAATTCAATATCTTCTCTATTCTATGTAACTAATATGCGGTAAAGTTGCTAGTGTTTCTACAACAGGACATAGCAAATTGACTTTTATTGTCAAAAATTTAGAAATTTTCAATAACATTATTTTAACTATTTCTCAACTTTTAATGAAATAATCATATAAAATTGCTAATAATTCCCACAAAAGCTGGCAAATACTTATCGTATTTTCGAAAAATTGTACATGACTTTATTGTATTTTAATGCCCATCGTCTTAAGAAGAATATCTTCAATAATATAGTTTTAAGAAGACGGTGAAAATAAAGTTTGTAATTTTCAAAAAATTCTGAGAGTTTAACAAATATTTAACTTATATTATTGTATCTAATTATTATAATTAAATTTTCGGACAATGAAATACGCATAATTATTTAACATTGCAATGCAAAACTTTTTTTCAATAAACCTGATTTTTTTAAGCTGTGAACTTGTCTTTATTGTCTAATACTCATTAAGAGTGACGTTAATCAATCTGTCTTCTAAGAGGCTCAATAATGATAAAGTAGAACAAATTTCAAATATGTCAATGCAAAACGTATCGAGTAGGACAAGTTTTGACAACCAAATATGGAAACATCCAATTTCCACGAGCTTTTTATTTCTTTTCTCTGCAATGAGCTCCGGAGAAATGGATACTGAAATTGTTATATGCCGTTCATTCGACGTCCTGTTTGCCGAGCAAATTAGCGAGATGGTCTTTCGCAATAAACGAAATCCAACGGGCCATAAAAACTGCCTGATTGCCTAACATAATTAAAGAGAGGTCAGGTACTATCGTTAAAAATGTGAATTTTAATTATACATCCATCAATTTTGCTTGGAAAATATTTGCTTATGTGGAATAATTTAGAGAGAATGTCAGAAATACGTACACATCACCAGATGAAATACTGAATAACATTTTTATATTTATATAATAAAAGAGAGATATAACGAACACAAATGATATATTTCATTCACTCACATTTGAGCCTAACCTAAAATTGAGATAATTCTTAAATAAATATACTCTGCATCACAAAAAAGTCAACGTAGAGAAGTGAAACATATTCCTTTTATATTTCCAAATTTCATAGCTCATGACAAAAATTAAGTGCAAGTTAAGTTCGTCCTATGAATTGTTCAATATTCTGACAAAAAGTACTTTACTGTCTAGTAATAGACTTTTCGCGCCACAACATATATTCTCAACGCCTCTTGTTTATAGGTGCCTCACGAACACGCCGAGGGACGGAGGTCAAACAAAGCCAACCCTCAATTTCGAAGCCGAAGAGAGTTTGAAGAAAAAAGGGAAAAGAAAACCCCCTCTCGCCCGACGACAGGGACACAATAGAATCAGCTTCCACATTCACGAGCACAGGATTGGATGGGTCGATATCCAACAGTCCAATTACAATCAATTTCGCCTTGTCGTTACGGCTGGAAATCTATCGTCTTAACGGCAGAAATATGGTAATGTAGCCTTCCGAAAGACGGGCTTTATGGTCTGAGCCATAACACGAATAAATGAGTTTAAGAAATACTCCTTCCGCAGACCTCTGTTCCTGCACCCTGATTGGATTTTGGGATTTTACGGTTAGCGTTGGTTTTTAAAGGAGTCCGCATTGACAATAAGAAGTTTTTAGAGTACTGTACATTGAAAAATATTAGGGAAAATAAAAAAGACAAGGAGGGTAGATAATAATCCAAAGAAATTATATTTCAGAAATAAGAAAATAAATTCTAATCGTGAAAAACATTAACTGTATTATTGTTGAATTTATGTATTGAAAGAATATTTAAAAAAATGCCCAAAAGAATCTTAGCTTTGACAATACACTTAAGCACTGATTGGCACACTCAGGCGGATGATTTTAAGCCCCATTAACACACATCCTTTATTTTGATAAACTCGTATTATTGTAAGTTAGATTAATTTGAAGGTCTCACATTCAGTCTATCTTAACAAATGATGTGTCAAATGTCAGATACCTTGACTAGGTTTTCACGATTAAACATTTACTTTACTAATATTTGTTGAAAACACTCCTCTAAATTGGCCCGTAGCAATATGTAATTCCTCAATATACAGCCGACAAAACAGTAATCTGGCATAGATCGCAGGTACAGCAAAACTGCGCTTCTTATGGCTTTTAAACTTGGTTTCGAACGTCAGTGTTCTCGAGTAATAATCATCACTTCGCAATCTACAAAATGAAATCGTTTAGGTCCATTATTACATTTTGGGGGTTTTGTCCTTTCTTGGCACTTCTTCCCCCAACGTATGGATGAGATACGTGGACTCTAGAATTCTATTCAAACTCTTCGGGAAAAAACAGTATTATCACTTTTTCTCCAAGTGAAAAACGAGTATTCTGCACGGATACGCTAGTGTGATTCAATGGATTATTAATAATGCAATTTCTCTTAGACAAAATACAAACCTGTGATCACTGTAAATACTTAACTAACTTAACTGATTAACGAGAGTTTGAGAATTTCATATGTATAATATTTTTAAACAAAAACTTTTCTTAAACAAAAATTACAAAGAAATGGAAAATTGTACACCTCTCATGAATGCTGATAGTGTTCCTCATACATCTCCAGACTTGCAGAGTTCATTTTTCAGCTCGTAAAAACCGCGAAGGCCCTCTCTGATTTACAACACCCAAAATTTCTTGTGAGAGTTATATCCACATATTTCAAAATGCAGAAAATTTGCATCCATACGACCCCTGAGTAATTATTCCGCTGTTCCCATTCTCTTCTCTTAAGCCGAGCCTCTTCTGCTTTCGCTCCGTACAGAAATACTACGCAGCTCCTTCCTACGGCTACCTACTTTGCTCCTGGCCGAGTTACGGATACAATGCTGCAAGTTTTTCAAACGGAATTTTTATGGCACTAGTGAATGGAACGCTTTGTAGGCAGCGGTTGTTTGACCTCGGTAAAAATTAGCTGGTAATTTGTATCCCAATTCAAAGGCTTGAAATTTTCAAATGGAGGTTAATGACTTGTGATTACGGAAAAAAGTATGAAGAACAACGTAATTTTTTGGCACATTAATAGAATACCAATTTGTAAAACAAGTAACGCACCATTAACAAAGTTTCAAACTCAGTAATGGTAATACATAATTCCAATTAATTATTTACATTAAATATTTAATATAATGAAAATCATTGTTTTAAAACTATTGGTAAAATTATATACGAATATGTAAATCGCTGGCTTCTTTCAAAAAATCTGTAATATATTTATTATTCAAAAATCCTGAAATATTTGTAACACATTAACAGGTAGAAATAAAAATGATAAAATAAATAATATTTGATAAATCCCACCATTCATTTTCACAGAAATGCAACATAGATATATTTCTGAAGTCACAAATAGCTAAGAAAGAATCTGTAAATCAATATTTTAATGATATGTAAAATTATCATAAGGTATATCACGGATGGTTTGAAAATTACCGATAAATCAACAAGCGGTGTAGTGGTGACTTTATTTATCATTAATTTTTAAATCCAATCACTTCGTGTATTTAGAAACTCTTTTGCAAGAAAATACATAAAGAAACTCATACAAAGTATTAATATATCAAATAATGCGAAAAAATGTGCATAATGTACCATTTGTATATCAGTACATTTTAAAATGAATTCTAACTTGGCATTGGTCACTTGGCTCAAGTGTGAAATAGTATCTAAAATGATGGGGAGTTTAATGATACTAAAGAATTTTTTGGTAGATTTTTCAACTTTTGAATTGTTTATTCGTTTGAACTCTTATAATTGTTACTCATTCTTCCTTTATTCATAAATATCTGCAATAAACTTATTTGGCAATATGCCAATAGTGAGCAATATGCCACTGCTGAATAAACAAAAAATAATTATTACCATATTTTTGGAAATCTTAACATTATAAATTGAAAATATATCATAAAATTTGTAGTAGTAATTAACTTTCTCTCTGCAATTATGTTCTAATTCTAAAGAGGTTTATTTGAAACTTGTCCATTACGGATGACTTCTTTTGCCAACAACCTAAGTTACTGAAGAAACAAAAACATGGACACGGAAAAGGTTCATAGGAAACAGAAAATAGACATCGCAAATACAAATCGCGTTCATTGTACTATCACATTCCCACTGATCTTAGTGTTGCGATATGTCGGTTCTTTTAAGTGTTTCAAAACAAAATTTATGTAATTCAATAAGACAAATTCAATGACCCAATCCAACAGTTTCAACAATGGTATACTGACGCATCTTTCCCCGATTTCTAAAAAAGTATAAAAACATTATAATTAGATCTGAATAGATATCAAAAAGAACAGACTTGATAAATCTGAAACTCTATATTATAAATCAAATTATTATAATGAAATATATTTTTAAAGAGAACTCACTGCAGTAAAATCTATTTAACTTCGCCGTCGGAAGCAGAATTTCGCAGGTTTGTCCAAAGATTTTTTCGATCAATGGTGCATTCCGGAGGGAATTGCAGACTTATCACGGTTGTTTTATCTAATTTTTATCAAAGTAGCGATTGGCTTAGACACAGCAATGCAACTGGTCAAGAAAATCCTGCTACTGTGGGGACTCGAACGTACGACCTTGGGCCTCCCGATACACGACGCTCGTGTTTCTTTGTTGAAATAACACCAGCTTTCAGAACCAGTGTCAAGATAGACAGAATGAGTCATTTCAGGTGTAAAATTACAGCAATTGCTCCTTATAATAGTATCAATAAATAATTATTTTACCACATTGTCTTCAGAAGCATGATTCATACACTAGTTTTATAATTCACCGATTTCAGCCCAACGTATTTTGCAGAACACGGACGTTTGCGCGCAATTCCAAAACTCTTGAAGACTCGGGAATCCATTTTCGTCAGTTGCGAACAGCGAGTCTCTTGCAATTCTGAAGGCCGATTGGCGGGGTCGGGCATAGTCGCAGGGTCGCGCCCACATGGCTATTGTATTATTCATAATAATTTACGTGAATTTATGAATTTACATTTTACTTCATCAGCGTCACAAAACAATTAAGTTTTCTTTGACAATACTTAGATATATTCTTGGTGCTTCAATTCACTGTAAGGTCAACCTCCAGAATGTTGTAGAAGAAGAGAAATTGTAGAGAAATTGCTGTGCAGAAATGAAGCGTTTTTCATAAAAAATACATTCAAGCAAGACCGGGGTAAGTATTTGTCTCTTCCCGAAATGACTGCTTTAAGAAATGAATAAAGTAAGGTTCGCAAAAATTTACTCAACAAGGGTGTTGCGATGCTTTGTTGATCTTGATCTCTATGCCCTCTCAAGGTATTGGCGTGTCCTTGGGAGAGTAAGGAGGCCATCCACACACTTCCAGCCACGTGCCGCACCACTCCCTCATGAAGTATTCGTTGAGTCATTGGAATTCCACTCCCGTATTCGACCCCTCTTCGCCCTTAATCAACTGTTCCTCTCGGAGCATTGTGATTATACCTGGTGATCAGATGCTCCATCGATTTAAGCTCTTCTCTCAAGTTTCATGGAAGGCCAGAGCGGGGCTCACAAAGGGAATCCCAGATCTGACCGCGAGGACATTTTGAAGCATTCGTAATTAGAATAATAACGCCTTTATAGGAGCATTTAGAAATGAAAGTTAGTCCAGGCAATCTATTAAAATGTGAATTTTTTTGCGTTGTGTGTTGTGAACGTACAAAAAACACAATATAGTTATGAGACTATTGTGACAGTTTTTGTTACAAATAAATGCTAAGAGTAAATAACAGTGTTTATTTTTGCTCTCTATAAAATTAAGTCAAAAAATGTGACTACTTAATTTAATTGAAAAATCTCATGCGTAGACAATATAAGCGTGGAACTAGAAAGCTTTGTAGTTAGATAATTAATAGTAAGAACGCTGTTTCTCTATCACCCATATCATTCTTATAATTTCTACAAATAGGGTATTAATTTTAACACAGTATTTTATTGCTCTAGTAATCCCGTCTACATACACTTACTTTCCTAAAATACGAAGACCACCCTTTCAAACATAATCACTTTATTAAAGATATTTTGTCCCTCCTCAATTAGATTTGATTAGCAGCAATTTCCTTCATTTCTCAAAGGCTAAAAGTCCAAACATAATTCGAGTAGCCATTGACTGACGGTTTAACTTACATCTCAAAAAAAGAACATCAAAGAACGAAGACGAAATCCAGCATTCTCCTTGGAAATACGGCCAACGGTTCCACAAAGGAGCAGAAATACCATTTCTGAAGATCGTGTATCGCGTTTCCCGACAAACCTCGCGGAACGCAAGCTTCTACCTCAAATACCGCATTTACTCACCCTAGCGTATAACGAAATTAAAGAAATGGCGCGCACAGAAGGCCGAGCGAGCGCGGCGGCTGCCCGAGGGGGTTTTTGGAGAAGGGGAGGGGGGTAGGGAGGGAACGCCGGCGAGTGGGCAATTAGTGAGCAGAGGCCCGCGGAGAGAGAGGGGGGGAGTCGGGCCATGGGTGGGGTGTGAAGGGCAGGGGTTACAAGTGCAGGCGACCATCGGGCACGCCCACGAACGCGGCCGCCTGCGGACGCACTTTTTAGCGGCGCCCCTCCGAACACGTCGCCGGCCCAGAGACACCGCCGGCACCGTCCTTGCGAAATTATCCACCGCATTCTCACAGGGGGCACCTCAATACTCACACAAGTCATGTAGGAAAAGACAATTTTTCAGAAATTTCAAATAAATTAGTAATATATTTCTAAGAGTTCTTGGTTTAACCATCGTTGTACTGTCTACCGTGCATTTATCTCAAATTGTGAATTCAAATTTAATATTGGGATTAAAAAACAAATAAACCCATACCGTTTTTAGATCTGTGTTCCTCATTACTGATTACATATTAGAACACAACTTCTGTACTTGTCCGTATTTTCATTATGAAAATAAATTAATAAGTAGCAGATAAACTTTGGGGAAATATAATTTTATTTTTTCTCAGACGTTTCCTCATTCAGGAAGTTTATGAGTACCAAATTCTAACAACTGAATACAATAGCCTTGATTATCGCCTCAACTACATCATGTCCACAAATTGCAGCACATTTCCTTACATTCGTTTTCATTACGCTGCGGAAGTTTCTTTCAAAAAATTCACGAATGACATCGTGCCAACTGACTACGTAACGCAGCTACAAATACATTCCTGATGACACGGAAGTCCACCACTTCCACAACCACGTGACAACCACAAAATGTACGACAAACTTTTTTATCCAACTTGTCTACGCTGACTGTACACGACCATAAGTCACGCGGCTTTTCGAGATGTCAATGGCAGAGGTAGTAATGACGAAAAGAAGTACCAATTATTTCGGCAGAGACATTGGCGAACGAGATGAAAATCGATTCTAAATTTCAAACACATTTCATTGATCAAATGAGCACTCTGACTTTTGTGAGTCGTAAGTGCAAATGGTCTGTACTTAAATTCAAAGTAACTTGACGCATTGACATATGGTAAGATTTGCTAACTTTACTGCAGAGTTTTAAAGAGATTTAGACATGTGAATGCGTATATCACTCTCTCTTTCTCCATTTCTTTCTCAGTCGCTCTCTGCTCTCCTCTACATCCTCTTCTCTCTGCTCTCTGTATTTCTGTAACTCACTTGTACTCTGTTTCTCTAACCCTTTCTTTCCCTTTGCTCCATTCTCTGTTGATGTCCTGCATTATATGTCTTCATATTCCTCTGTATGGGTATGTGTGTGTTTCTTTCTTCGTATGTCTCTCTAAACTCTCAATTCCACTCTCTTTAACTCTCTCAACCTTTCTATCTTCCTTTTTCCCTACTCTCTTTCTTTCATTCTCTTTCTTTCTATCTCCTTCTTTCTCTCTCTTTATTTCTTTCTTTCTTTCTTCGTGGAATTAGTTTCATTTGTCACAACTATAACTTTCTGCGTGCCGTTATATTTATCTTACAGTTTCTTTGTCTCTGTGCAAATGTATATCTTTATGCCAATCACTGTTTCCCTTCTATTTATGTCTCTTCTTCTCCGTACGTCTGTCCTTCCTACGGCCCTCCCTCTGCTTGTGTCTTCCTCTCACTACCTCCATCTCCCTTCTCCACCTCCCTCCTCGCTGCGCCCCCGCACTCGCTCCCTCCTTGCCCGTGCTCTTCCTCTGAGTGTCTGAGTACACGCGCCCCGTCTTTCTTCGCTGACCGCCCCGAGCGCTGCTTCGTTTCGGTCGCGTGGAGCCGCGTGGCCGCGGGCGCCTCGAGTCGCCTGCGCTCTCTTTGGGCACGCGCGGGCCCTCGCTCGCTCGAGGGGGGCCTTTGGTTTGACTCCCGCTAGGACACGGCTGCCGCGCGCTCCTTTGTCGGCGCTGCGCTCATTACGCGGGAAAACGCACGCGCGGGACACGAGTAATCCTGGAGACGTTCCGCACAGCTGTGCACTCGACGGGAGGGTTTTTTTATTAGGGTTTTTTCCAACCTCGGCCAATTACTTTTCATGTACCGCCAGAAGTATCTCTCGGATCTTACACTTGACAAAACCCAAGAGCGGGATGTCATTCGGCAGAACGTGATTGTCAAGCGATCCTCGTCAGCCAACAAACACAAATTGCAGATTGCGGCCCTAGGGAACACGATTTACGAGAATCTAATATTTTGGCAAAAATTATGTTTTGACATTTTCCAAGTCGACTGATAGATGTACATCTTAAAGCAGTTTTCAAATTAGTCTTGTATAAAATCCATCAACAATATGGCATAGCATTTTGCAAGTCATTATTTAACACCGAGCTTTCAAACTTCTCACCAATTAACTTTATTTCAAGTCATTCTGAGGCCACAAAATGCTACACATTCATAGAAACATTGAATTTCTCTTTTTTCGTGATTTAATAGTTATTGAAATTGTTGAAGCTCGACGTTAGCCGGTAAATCGGGCACTTCTCATCACATTCATTAATTTTCACGTAACATTTTCTTTTTAGCGCCCGGAAATCGTTTGAGATTCATCTTTTATATGCCATTCCAAGAAATTTTCAATGTCTATAGCTTCAAAGCTCGTGGGTGCCCTGTGCACTGGCGATAGAAGGAGAAATAAATCAACCATTCATTCAGTTTCGTCTTCGAATAGCGCATTGAACGTTTGTTAGCACAGACTGAAAAGGGATTGCTGGAAAATGATTACCTACAAAGAAATGATGTCTTAGGAGAAATAAAAATTCGCAAGTTTGTTTGATCATGGTGGAGAAAAGTGGAGGTATATTCAGTTTTAACTTTTCAATTTGATGTTCTTGCAAACATGTGGAGGGAGAGGTATAAATGGAAAACAATAAGCATACCCTTTCCGCCCCTCTACCATTGCTCCGTTTTCTCATCGAACAAAAATAACTCATTTTATTTAGATAGAAATAAAATTAATATTCCCCTAACAAATTAGATTGACTAAGAGGAATTCCTCCTGTACATCGAATGTATTTGGGTTTTAGTGCAACAATGTATAGAGGCGGAAAATCGTCTCCTTTCTTTAAACATTAGAAATTAATTTCTGATCACTCTCTAGGTAAAGCACTTCAACACAGTATCTTCTTCTGGGTCTTCCATTATCTCTTTTCCTCTATGGTCAATACTCCTTCACTAACCGCAAAATTCTCTCTTCGGCCGTTCTTTCAATATGCTTCTTCCATGATTCTTTGTATTCCTCTAAATTTTATATGCGCATATAATTATATGCACACGTTGTAGAACTTCTTTTCTGTTATGCTCTTTTTAACCAACCTTTAACTTTTTTTATTGTGAAATTTCCCTTCCAATGCTTCAATTCTCCTTTATCTTTCTTTTTTATCCAGGATCCTCCTTCATGCAGAAACCTGGATCAGTTATTTTCTTATAAAATTATAATTTGATGTCATTCTACACTTGATTTTAACAACTCTAAAAAAATGGAAAAATTAAAGCAATAATTTAATGGCAATATGATCATTAAACATGCATGTGAAATTCGAAAGAAAAGGAGCCAATATTTTATTTGCATTATACATTAATTATTATAGAGGGAACTCCCTAATATAATGTCTTTCTTTACGTTAAAAAAGAAACATAAAACAACAGGAAATAATAAATACTTTACGGGAAACAATTATTAACTACCAAAAGAGAATGGCAAGCCGCCGAAACTAAACCTAACTTAAAATATATCAAGATTGTTCTAATGTTACTCATATTTATTGTAAAATAATGTTAAGTCATTTACATTCAAAATAAGACTGACAAAAGTCGCAACAGGAAAATAAAAAAGGACGAACGCACTTGCCATTGATGTTCTCTTGTCTATATCACTCACGGATAACGACAATGCATAATTTTTGTTGGTTCAACATCTCACCGCAAATTTTCTAAGGCCCTATGTAACAAATTAATTTTCTGTTCCGAAATTAGTGACGTAAAAATAATGTCTTGTTTAAAATGTCAGCATGTACAGAAGAGGAACATATGGAGGGATTTCCTTCCAAAAGGAGACCGTGCCTCCGGCTCGGAGTCCTCCGATGTTTGAACTTCAACCCATCGCACCAATGAAACACAATCTCTTCTCATTTCGCCGGTCTGTTCGGTGCGGAAGAGAGTTCTGCGTGGAAATGAGAGGGTGGGGGAGGCGGTTGGAACATGAATTCCTGGCGGCGCCAGCAGTGCGAGTAACGAGGCCGCACGGAGGTGCAGAGTGGAAGAGAGAGAGAGAGAGAGAGAGAGAGAGAGAGAGAGAGAGTGAGAGAGAGAGAGAGAGGCAGAGAGTTGGTCATGGTGATGAAGGCGGTGGTGGAGGTGACGGTTGTATCGGCACTGGCGGCGGTTGATCGAGACGGGGGCTGTGTCATAGCTGTGTGATAGTGATGGTGCCAAGGCGAGCGCTGTGGAGTGGTGATGGAGTGCGGTGCAGCGGCAATGGAGTGGAGGGATGGTGGAATGGGGGTTTAGACGATGAAAGAGGCGGGGGCGGCGGAGTTGGTGGGGGCGGTGGAGATTGCGGAGGAAACGGTGAAGGAGGTGGCGGCAAAGGTGGCGCCGCAATTCTCTCTTCAGGCCGTTCTTTCAATATGCATTCCTTCGCGATGCCATTCTTTGGTATTCCTCTAGATTTATGATGCCCAGCACTCATAATTATATGCAGCTACGTTGATAATGAACTTCCTTCTTCTTTTATGCTCCTTAACCCAAACCTTTCAACTCTCTTTATTGTAGAACATGTTCCCCTATCCAAGCTTCAACTTCCTCCGTATCTTTCTGTTTTATCCAGGATCTCCTTCATGCAGAAACCTGGTAGTTTCATTTTCTTATAAAAATGCTATTATTTGATCATTACACTTGATTTTAACAACTCTAAAAAATTGCAAAATAAAAGCAATAATTTATGGCAATATCGAATCATTAAACATGCATGTGGAAATTCAAAAAAAAAGGAGACAATAATTTTATTTGCGAAATATTATACCATTAATTATCGTATAGAGGGAAACTCCCTAATTATTAATGTCTTTCTTTACGTTAAAAATAGAAACATAAAAACAAGCAGCGAATATATAAATACCTTACGAAACATATTAACTACCAGAAGAGACAATGGCAAAGGCCGCCGAAACTAAGCCTAAAACGTGGAGAGCATTATATCAGATTGTTTCTAATCGCTTACTCATATTTATGAAAATAATGTAAAGTCATTTACATTCAAAATAATACAGACAAAAGTCGCAACAGAAAATTAAAAAAGGACGAAGCACTTGCACTGTATGTTTCTGTCGTTACATTCACCTTCACGGATAACGACAATGCAGATTTTTGTTGCCGTTATTCAACATCTCACCGCCAAATTCGCTAAGCCCTATGTAACCAAATTAATTTTCTGTTCCGTATTCCATGACGTAAAAGTCTTGTTAAAATGTCAGCTTGTACAGAAGAGGAGACCTATGGAGGATTTCCTTCCAAAAAGGGACAGTAGCCTCCGCTCGAGTCCTCCGAGTCTTGAACTTCACCCATTCGCACTCAATGAAACACAATCTCTTCTCATTCGCCGTCTGTTCGGTGCGGAAGAGAGTTCTCCTGAAATGACCGAAAGGGTGGGGAGCGGTTGGAACATGAATTCCTGCGCGCCAGCCAGTGCGCGTAGAGCGGCACGGAGTGCATATGACCAAGGAGAGAGAGAGAAGTGTATGCCCGTTGGTGACGTGTTCGTCTGCGGCGGTGATCAACGGGCTGTGTCATAGCTGTGTGATAGTACAGTGCCAAGCGAGCGCTGTGAGTTGGTGGTGGAGTGCGATCAGCGCGATGGCGTGGAAGGATGGAGTTAGAAATGGCGTTTAGGCGCGAAGAGAGGAGGCGGCAGAGGCGCGCGAGCGCGCGCGGCGGAGCGCGGCCGGCGGCCGGCGACGGCGCGCGGAGGCGGCGGCGGCTGGAGGCGGCGGACGAGGCGGAGCGCCCGAGCGGCCGCGCGGCGGCCGGAGACGGCCCGCGGCGAGCGGGCCGGAGCGCGAGCAGGGCGGACGCGGCGGGAGGCGGGCGGAGCGAGCGGAGCGGCGGAGGCGCGGAGCGGGCGGAGGCGCGGAGCGCCCGGACGGCGA
>BOPP01000021.1:2100983-2138353 GCA_017312745.1 Gryllus bimaculatus
AAATGGAGGAGATGTCTCGCTGAACAAGATTCATTTTAATTACCATGATACTCTTCTCAATGGACTTGGTATAAGTAAGTTCCCCCACTTCCTTGGCTAAACTGGTTTAACACGCTCTTCACCAAGAACTCGATACTGGATAAGTAGGTTCATAAGCTTCCGAAGAATCGAACGAGACTACGGGAGAGTCTCTGGTGAGTGCATTGACCGAGTTAATAAAAATATGGTCGCGCAACATCATCATTAAGAAGTGCGGCCCGGACAAATACAAGGATTATTCAATAATAAAGTAACATACTTTAATGGGCAATATGAAGGAGAACTTGAAAGTGAAATCTAATAGGCAATATAGATTACCTGGACAGAGTGCACAGCGTGGCCATTCAGATTCAGTGAAGAAACGAGCGGGGACCCGCGGCCTAGGCAGCCGAAGCGATGTCTGCGACGCGATCCCTGAGCGATGCCCGAGCGATCCCTGGAAGCGATTGGTCCCAAGCAGTATGGGACTCGAGCGATCCCGGGAGCGAGGGTCCGGTTAAGAGCGATCGGGCAATGCGTTGTTAGCACGCGAAGTGTGCGCTTGCGAAGAGCTTAAGCCGCACAGCCAGTTCGATTCCACAAGATAACTGGGAAGGGTAAAACTATTATGAGCACCGAGACAATAATGATCATTCAGTATATTGATAAAAGCATTAATTGGTTTTTTTGCTCGGGCTAGATGATTACTATCTAAAATGTAATTCCCTCTCATACTTATTAATTTTTTTTAAACCGGGTAGGGGGCAATTCATCGGGGTTTACCACTCAATAGGGGCATAAGATGCATCTCCAGGGCTTCAACTGAATGCTCACGACAAGCCGTGCTGATTGGGAAAGCTTCAGGAGTCCCCGAGTGGATGGTAGGGATTTGTCGAGGATTAAGACTAGATTGGGTTAGTCAAGTTCGCGTGGTCTGGGAGAGATCCCAGCGGCCCGGCTCGCTCTGATCGGTATTTTTCCAGAGGTTTCTCCGTCAACACCAGGCAAGATGGCGGGAGCAGTACCAGTAAACAATAGTAGATCGGAATAGCGTTATCCTTTTCGTCCGCATCCTTGTCTTACATCACCGCTTATTTACGACACTCTTACCTACTAACGTGTTCTCACACTATCACATATGTTGGAAAGCTTCGAGTTTTTTCCCTCGTGGGGGGTGCGGGCGGCTGGGTTGGATACAGCCGGGCTCGCCGGGTGTAGGTCGCCGCTGGATGCTCGCCATCCAAGGGGGAAGAACACTATGTTCCTGGTGATAAAAGCATGCACAAAATTCAGCGTCGTGCGGGTAATGCAGGCTTACAATTTACGAGACTAATGAAAATTAGCAGTTTGGGACAGAACCTAGCGAACACGAAACTATCATCAATCAGTCAAGGTACCACTCAAGGATCAACGTTCACATGCGTGCTCATCAAACCATAGAAGAAACTTGGCAAACATTGTGCACGAGTTTCACCTCTCCCGTTTTTCGCGCCATCATCCCGCGGCGTCTTTCGCACTCCTCGGCGCCCTGGCTGGCAGGCGGCGCGTGGAGCAGCGAGGCGCCCAGCGGCACTCGCCCCGCGGCGGCGGCGGCGCGCCCATGACGGCGCGCGAGCGAGGGGGAGGCGGGGAAGGGGCGGCGGGGGCGGAGCGAGGGGCAGAGACCGCCCGTGTCCCGGTGCGTTTCCGCGCGTCATCGCGCGTCGCTTCGCGCGCCGCGCTCGCGGCTGATGAGCTTCGCGGGAGTGGGGTGGAGTGGTGGGGCGAGGGTGTGGGGGCGGGGCGGTGCCGGTGGCGAATACTGCGCAACGGGTCGAACAACAGCAAATGGGGCCGCGAAGCGCCCCGCCGCCCCCGCCGCCCCCGCCGCGCCACCACTCGCTCTGCGTCCAAGTTGCCCGGGGCGGCGCGCTCTCAATATTCAAACCGGGCCACGCTCGTCGCCGCCGCCGCCGCCGCCTCCAGCGGCCGCGCTCCAGGCGTCAGGAACGGAGGGCGAAGGGGCGGCAGCTGCGGCGAAGCTCGTCTCGCACGCCTCGGCCCCATCCACGCCCACGCCAACGCCAACGCCCCAACCCACGGCCCCCGCGGGCGAGCGCGCTCACTCACGCGCGCACACGACCGAGAGGAAGTTGAGGAAACGAAGGCGACGCGCGCGGAATAGCGGACAGATCGCCAGGGAGATGATAAAAGAATGCAATTCCTCAGAATTTGGAAGGAACGGGTTCTCTGTCGTGACTCCCTTTACGCCCTAAGAGTTGAAAGAATAATGCTCTCATGAGAATGAAATTAAACGAATGTGTTTTGAATTCTGAAAGCAATAAATAATATCAAAAATATAAAAGCAGCTGAAGAGCAATAAAATAGATGGGATGAATAGAATACTACTGAATGGTGGTTATGTAGTTTCAAATTAAAAATTGCATAGAACGTATGAGCTTGTTCAATAGATTAAAATTAACTTCATCCTAGTGGTAATTATTGCTGGTAAGGTGACGAGCTAAGTATAAAGTCAATTAATATCATAGCTCTTAAAACTTAATAATTCAAGTAACAGTGTTTTCCTCAATATTATTTGTTGTGACAGATATTTACGAGACTATTGAAGACAAACTAAAATACTTTCTTACATAATAATGCACACTGAAGACTTATATCTGATATTTGATGTGCGAGTTTAGTAGTAATAATACAAATAATACAAATAATATTATTAATAATAATATAAATAATAAACGGTTGTTGATTAAAAATTAACAAGAATGTTTATAATCGTAGGAATGAAAATATTAAATTTTATGATCAATTTTATGATCCATTATTTTACCATCAAGCATTAGAAAATGAATTAATGATAATAAATAATAAAAAAAACACATTTTACGCCGGAACGTAGAGAAAACTACTTTTATTCTCATTCAAACTTCAAATGAATTTGAAATAAGTATTTAATAAGAGTATTTTTATTGAATAAAAATACTAAGATAACCACGAAATATTAAGTAGACAAATTAACTTGCAGAATTTCGGAAAAGAAATATGTTCTTACTCGGTTAAAAATTTTGGATCAAAAGTTGTTATTATATTTAAAAGTTTTTGCTTACTGCGAAGGTTAGTTACATAATAAAAATTGTACCTAAATAACCGTTCACGATTAATGCATTTCAATTAAATCAAACACGAATATCTCGCCATCATTCACGCATTGCCAATAATCTACAACCCAACAGAGGAAGTTGTCGAGAACCCCATGGCCAGTGAAGAGGCAGGCGCCGCCACCGTCTGGAAACCGGCGCTCGCGGAGCCGCAACAGATGCACCGCTGCCCGCGGGGGGCGGGGGTGCCGCACGCGCGGCGAGGGAGTCGGTGACGAACCGGCCGCGGGGAGCGCTGTCGGCGGCGCGGGCGGGGAAGCCACTGGAGCGGAACGAAACGAATTTTCGCGCCGTCGTCGCGGCCTGCCGCCGCCGCTTCCCGCGCCGCTGCCGCCGAGCCGCGTCTGCCCCGCACCCGCCCTCGCCACAGCCAGTCTCCGACTCCACTTCCACCACCACTCTCTCCGTCACCGCTTCGCACGCCGCTGTCGCCGAGCCATCTCTTCCCCGCCCTCGCCCCAGCCAGTTTCCGACTCCGAATCCGCCACCACCGCACTCTCCGTCCCCACTTCCGCACTCCCACCCACGCCTTCGCCTAACTTGCGTCCTCCCTCCCGCCATCGCCCATCTCCTCCCCCTCCTCAGACCCTCTTCCTTCCGACTCTACCATCCGCTCTGACACCGCCTCCACACTTGTCTGTTTTTCCTCCCCCACCGTCGCCGCCCGCGCGCATCTGCCTGCCTGAGCGAGTGTGAGGGCGGAGACGTGGTGGGGGCGGGGCGGGCGCTCAAACTCGATTTGGGCGGGCGCCGCGCGGGGACGTGCTGCGCGTCGCAAGTCGCCCGCCGCCGCCGTCGCCGCTGTCCCCACCCCCACCTCGCGCTAGGGGCCCGTCCGCCGCCACCGCCACCGCTGCCGCCGCCGCCGCTGAGCCGCCGCGTCCTAAGTGAATGAGCGAAGTGAGGCGAAGGCGCCACGCCGCGTCGCGTCGGGACTGGGCCGGGCCGGGAGGCGGCCGCGAGAGGGGGGCAGGCGCGTGCCCAAGAGATGGAGACGGGGTAGGATGGAATGATGAGTCGTGCTATGAGTTTGGGTGATGGCGATAATATTGGTTGCCAATGCAGGATTAACGTATGTAACACTAATTATTGGCTGAAGACATGGCGATCATGCTACGAATCGAAAAGGCGACGACTGTTAGCTACATGCGAGTGAGGTATATGTAAATGTGTAGGTACGTTTGTTGAGAATGGTGGGAAGGAGCGGCTGTCAGACTAATATATGTAACAGATTTGCTTGAGTGACAATTGCCATGCTATAATTGAACGCTGCAATCCAATAAAGGTACTAGTGGAGGCAGTTTTAAGATAAGCGCACGTCTCATTAACTTTAAAGGTGGTGGTCATGGATAAGATTCGTGTTGGAGATGTAGTGTTGTTCAGGGCTCGAAGCTCATGCATTACCCAAGGAGATAGATACAGAACACGCCCGTAGTATAAACCCGAGTTGTGATCATCATGGGGACGATAAGGCAGTCAAACATGATTCGTGTATCTGCCAAATATCAGTGCACGACAAGCTGCCTGATGATGACGAAAAATATTCAGATGTCGACGTCCTAAATTCATAAACAAACAATGCTAAAATTGACTGTTTTTCATGAAAGGAGAAAACTAATTTGAATACAGGTAAAACACGTAATTTTGTTACGTCTTGTATTCCGTTGTCTTGTCACGTTTTGTTATATCTTCAGTTAACAGTTATTCCTTCAGCTAACGATATTAGACAAGTTGCCATCTGACAGAGACAATAAAATCCAACATTCAGCCTGCAAAATTCCGTAAAATATTGGCATACTTATTTCTGCACATTTAAGGTGACGTATGAAACATCGTTAATATAATGCTTGTTTTTTTCCTCCATAAGTTTACTGAGAAAATACTATTCTTTTCGACCCCCGCACATGCCTTACAAGTTCGCAACATGTATTCTGAAACATCGTGTATAACATTTAAAATCTGCCGGCCAGATTATGCGAATCATCCCATGAAGACGTCATGTAGTGTGGCTTTTATTCCAGATCGTTGTGTCGGGAGAAGTTCCATGAGCTTGAGTAATTAACGATTCCAGGCGGGTCAGCTGATAAGCTCATTATTCCCGTATGTGTAGTGTATGTTTTATCACGGCCGGAGGCGGTGATGTTCCCCCGCTGGATGGCGGGATACGACCTACCAACCGCCTTCCGGAATTTCCCACAACCTAATATCTCCTTCAGCCTCAGCCGGACCAAACTCGAAGCTCCATACGTGTGTGGTAGTGTAGTGCATGTAAGTGTGTGTAACTAAAAGGCAAGTACGGAACAAGGAAGAAGGAAAAAAAATCTCGCGCAGTCCGTGGCCCGTTTGTTAGGGTACTACTCCAGCATTCGCCAGGTGTTGATCAGGAGAAGGAGGTTCCAGGAGAAACCTTGGAAAACAGATTAGAACAGCCGTAGAATTCTCCTCCAGACAGCAGGTGAATTCGATGTAGCTGTCTAGCTAGTGTCAAAAATGCTGCTACCGACGGGACGCGCTGTCAGAGGCGCTGCAGTGATAACAATTGATGCCCGGAGCCAACTAAGCCGGGCAGTGCGAAGAGGCTGACGCAACCACGTTGCATCTGCTTATGGCCTTGGTGGGGGCGGCGACGACGGATGCAGTGGCTGGACTACTCTCCCGAGGGCGTGCCAGGCAGTCTGGAGGCGGGCGGGGGCGGGGCAGGCAGGGCAGGGCGCGGTGGAGAGAGGCGGGGCGGAACGGGGCGGCTTCCGGAGGCGGCCGGGCCGGGCAGTCTCCTTGGGGAACGTGGCCGCCGCTCTGCTGAGGGGCTTACCACAAAGTGGCCCAGACGCCCAGCACCGCACCGCCGCCGCCCCCGCCGCCGGGGTGGGGCATTCGGCGGCGACTAGCTGGTAATTCATTTCTTTCCACCCGTTTCGCCTGCGCGCCGTTGACTTTGGCTTCTACCTTTTCTCCTACCGGCCGAATATTTTTTGGTTTTCTTTGCTCCACGGAGAGTCAGGCAATCAAGAAACGTAATTGACTTCAGACTTTCTAGAAATTTTTAGTTAATTGGTAGGATTTTGGATTTACGTATGAGAAGCGTCAGAATTTTTTTCGTGATATTTACATAACATTATCTGTGTTTTTAGGTTTTCCATTTGTTCTGGTTAAATTCAAGATTCGACGTATCTTCATAATTGAGACAGCATGAGAAAGCCGCCTGCAGTTTTTAACATATTTTCTTACCATTGTTTAACTACATAATCAAGTTCCTAATAATAATTATTATTATGGAGTGGATGCTTTGAAACATTGACGAAGAAAAATATCACTCTTCTCTGGATTTAGTAGTCTTACCTTTATATTTAATACAATCAGCAAAAGTAACTGTACGGAGTAAATTTGCCATTTCATGACGAAAACTCAAACATTTTTTTAAAGTTAAAACTCACTCTGCAAGGAAATGATCATTGAGAAATATATTAGAAAATTTAAAAAGGCATGTTTACCCTTTCGACGTAAGTTTGTTTTATCTCCTTTTATGGTGTCACAGTATATGGTGTTACTGAAGACTTCAAAAAACTAGACTTATCATTTGTAGAAAAACTGATTTCGTCATGTCACTGTCGAGCAGAGAACACGGATTTATTTTGTTATTTTCAAGAGAATATTCCTGTGATTTTGTTATTATTTCATCCAACGCAACTTTTCCTTCAATTCAAACAAGACATTTTATAGTTTTTATTCATCGGCTCCCTCAACCCACGAAACGCGTGTTTTACGCTATTCGTAACGGCTTCCTGTCCCCTCTCACCTTTCCCAAGCGCGGTTCTTCTGAGCAGTTTTCACATTTTATCTGAAATTGCTCCCCGAGCGGCGCAGCACGGCGCCGGGCGCGCACTGCTGTGAAACACGCAGCTCCGCGAAGCGGCAGCGCGGGTCCCAGGTGCGTCAGGGCGACGCGGCGCGACGCGGCGCGACGCGACGCGACGCGACGCGCACGTCAGAGCACGCGAGCCGCCTAGGGAAACGACGCGTGGACGCCCACCTCGCCGATAACGCCAGCTTTGCAGTCGCCGCAAAGGATTTGTTCTTTGCCGCGTTCGTTTAACGGCTTATTCGCTTCATTTGCTTCGTTCTCTTTTCCAGTTCCCCCACCCTCCGCCCGTCGTCCCTTCCTTTAATTCGTTTCGTCCGCCCAATTCCCTTTCGCGTTCACCGCCGGCCGGCGACGGAGCGGGCGCCGCTGTCTGTGTTCTGGGAAATGGCGCCGTGAGATGACGTCAGTGTAGGCAACCCGCGTAGCAGGAGTGTGTTGCGTTTTTGTTCAAAGGTTTCTTCGGCGTTTTTGAAATGTGATTCGTCGAAGAAACACGTTCACGAGAAATATGGATAACTTTCTGCTTTTACTTGCCCGTACGTTAAAGTCTCCGAAAGAACATTTTGTAAAGTATTTTCGCGCTGTCTCAACCTTCAAAGAGCCCATTCTTAAAACTACAATTGGAAAAACTTTTCGAGAGCATAATTTTGCCACACTTTTATAATGCATAATGTGAGAAAAAATATTTTTCAAAAAATATTCCTGTATTTTAGTCACTTCGAGCATCGCAATAAGTGATCACTTTTGTACTGCAAATTACGATTCGCAGCGTTTTTTCAGACAAAATGTTTAGATTTTCCTGTCGTGTTAAAAATTCATATTTTAAGAACTTCGAGGCATTTATTCAGTTTTCTCGATTGCTATTTCTAAATGTACCGCAAAGGTGCTACTGAGTTCTCTGAATATACTGACCACAGCAAATGTTAAAAACAGAGTTTGAAATAAATAATAAACAAATGAAACAAATATTTGAAAATGAGAAATCATAATGAATCCCAGTATTTAATTTTTAACTTACATTTCAAACTTTCAATTCAAAAGCGAATCGTCCCTTCTATTACCAATATATTTAAAGTATACTTCTCAGAATAGAGGAGATTGATTACTAATATAAAATATAGTAAGCGAAATATACTTTCCTATTTAAATCCATTCATACAAATCATATACTGTATAGTACATTATAAAGTGTCCAAAAGCCCACAACTCTACGTACGCTACGAAAGTTAGTTCTGAATGATTTTTCATTAAAACATGTCGAACATTAATAAAACATTTTACTACATACGTTTCATTCTCATAATACAAATACAACAGATGCGTGACAGTCACGCGGTGAGCATTACTATAGAAATATCTAATAGTTTTAACTGGAAAAGTGAACTTCGGTTGACAGAACAATTTTTAGTCTCTTAAAATAGAAACATCCTATATCCCCTTTTACGACAGCTTATATGACGCACAATTAAAAAATATATATTAAATTAGTGAGGTGCACAAAATGCATTACTTTTTCTTCACATTCACACATACATTCACTGTTACATACATTAAACCCATAACGGAGCCAAAATATAATTTCCAGGTGCATTTTGATTTCCGCTTCATATATTATTCAAGAAATGTAATTGGACTCTTTTGAATTTAATGATTTTTTAGGCGACTGCCAACCCCGTCCCAGAGGCAATTATTATTCACTCAACATTTCCACAGGCAATCTTCATCGGATTTTATTATCCTGCCCTTACCTGCATTTTCTTTGTAATCCATTTATTTAAGGAACAGAAAAAAATACTGCGCTGCGTGAAATTCACAACTTACTGACGGAAGGGGAAAAAAAGAATATTTGAAGAAATAACGAGACTCTCAATTTAACAACTCCGACATGCTAACGCAGGCAGCGCTCTTCTCGCATCCGTGAGCACGCGGCCTCCGGAGCTCACAGGCGGGCGAGCACCCCGCGCCACGGGGGTCGGTCAAGGAAAGTTCTTTAATTCGGGCGGGAATCGGGCGCTGGCCGAGACAGTTGAAGGCGAAGGTTCGGGGGGGAGGGGGCGACGCGAGAGAAGGGAGGAGGGTGACGGCGCCGCGCGCCTCAGATCAAAGGCTGCCACAAGGCGCTGGCGCTGGCGCCAGCACGGGCGCAGGCGGGACGGGGGAGGGAGAGGGGGCGAGGGCGGGGGAGGGGGAGGGGGCGGTGGCGGGGGCGGCGCTGACGACAGAGCCGGGGCGACGGCGGTGACGTCGGCGAAGTGACGCACCGATTAGAGAGTCATTGGTGGAGGTAGTGGTAGTGGTGGTGCAGGAGACAGAGATAGAGCTCGAAAGAGACTCGACCCTTGACGTAGGTGTGGAAGGGAAAGGAGGTGAACCTCTAGAGACTCAGGTAGTACAAGCAATTCTCAGAGAAAAGACAGAGGTACATAAATGGGGGAGACATAAACAGAGAATGTCATGGTAGTAGGTATGACATTATTTTTATAAACTACGACAATGTTAATGGTTGTTGCATTGGTAACGTGCTGAGTGGGGACAATAGTGCCTAACTTAGTATAATTGACCAGTGATTACTAATTTTTGAATTGGATGTAATCACAAATATAGTGGTTATATAAAGCCAGCGGTAACAATATAGTACATCTCGAGAGAGTAAGCGTTTAATGTCATTGCTCTGTATTTAAAACCATAATATCGGAAGTAGCAGGGATGGATAATAAAATTAGCGGCTAGGTTGCGGAAGTAACGACGACATATGTGAAGAAGAAGATGATGAAGCAGTTAATCTAAAGAGAAACCTGAGAATAATTAACCACGTGGAATATATGACAGAGGTGGAGACAGCGCTCTAAAGCGATACGGCGCACACGACGGTGACGGCGACGACAGAACACTGCAATAACCATGAAGACTGTAGACACATAACTAACAGCAGCGACAGAGTGGCAACCGAGGCGCCGGAAACAACGGCGGGAAAAACGTCGGTGAAAGCGAATACAAGAGGTAAGGCAAAGGCGCTGAAGAAGGCGAGGAGAAAAATGAAGGTCATGGAAAAAAGGAGTAGGCGATTGGAAGGCAACGGCTATAACGACGATGGCGGAGTCGAGAATGTTGGCAGCGGAACAGGGACCACAGTGCCATAAGCGGCTACAAAGACGATTTCGTCGACAACGACGACAGTCACGACGGAAACGGCGACAACGACAGCGACGGTGAATAGGACAACGTTGACAACAGAGTGAAGCGGCAGCAGATTGAAAGCAACAGCGCCGTAGACGACGGCGAAAACGATAGCGACGTCAACTGCCACGGCGTTGGCGACGGCGAATATGAGGGTAAAGTAGGCGGCGAAAGCTAAGGCGAGGATGGCTGTAGAAAAGCAGAGGCAGAAGTACCATAAGCAACGGCGACGACGAAGGCGACGGCGACGGCTACGGCGACGGCGACGGCGAGAGGAGCAGTAGCTTTGGTGATGACAACGGCCTCTACAGTGACGTCGGCGTCAAAGGCGAAAACGAGGAGCTTAACGACGGAGACAAAACGCACGGAACGGCGCGATAGGCAACGGCGTAGACTGTAACGACAAAACGACAGTAAAGGCGTTAGCGGCAAGGTAATTGCGGTAACACCAACGGCGAGAGTAAAGGCGTCAGCAACGTTACCAGGAGCAACAGAAACGATGGCGGGTGGTGGCAGCGGCAGTGGTGGCAGCGGCAGTGGCGGCAGAAGAGGCAGCGGCAGAGGGGGCAGCGGCAGACGGGGCAGCGGCAGACGGGGCAGCGGCAGAGGGGGCAGCGGCAGAGGGGGCAGCGGCAGAGATGGCAGCGGCAGAGATGGCAGCGGCAGAGATGGCAGCGGCAGAGATGGCAGCGGCAGTGGTGGCAGCGGCAGTGGTGGCAGCGGCAGTGGTGGCAGGGGCAGAGATGGCAGCGGCAGAGGTGGCAGGGGCAGAGTTGGCGGCGGCAGTGGTGTCAGCGACATGGTGTCAGCGGCATGGTTGCAGCGGCGCTGGTGACAGCGGCACGTGGAGGTGGGTACAGTGACAGGACCGATGGCGGTGATGGAGGCAGAAACTGCGGCGGCGATGTTCTGACGTGAGTGCGCTCTTTGTAGCCTGCGGGTCTCAAGCTCACAACGCTCTGACGAGAAAAAAATCAGTCATCGTTTCGCCGCTGAAAGTCTGGAAATGTTGAAAATTTGCTTCTCCTATGTCGCAAAGAATGGTATAAAAAATTATACTACAATATTAAAAGTTGTTAACAGAATATCTCAAAAAGAGTAATGGCAGTTTGAAGGAAATTCTGGAGAGAACAATATTTAGAACACGAGAGAGAAGTTTATAAGTATCGTGATAACACTTAATATTTTTTAGAAATGTCCCTTGAAGACTCTGGCAACGTTCATTTTGTTCACTTTCATGCATATATTCCTTATCAATATCAGCTTTTGATCTCGATAATGAATGTATCTTATATCGCGAAAGTTTTATTTGCAAGAGAATTGTAACTTACATCAACATTTCTAAAATTAACCGTCTTTTTAATTCACCACAATATCTCACATTAAAACTTGTGCATTTTCATAAACCAGTCTAAAATTAAAGGAGTAAATTAATTCCAAAATATATTCCATTTCGCAAACAAAAGCGAAAAGGCGATATATTGAATACATACAATTTTCATAAGTGCAACTAATTAAAATTACGAATAAAACTACTTTTGTGATAGGCTCTTCACGTGTACATAATTTCTATTGGTAGTTTTTTAATCATATATGTTGGGAATGTACATATTAATTAAAAACGTTTTATGTTTTGATTGGCCAAAGTTGAACTTATAGAAACTGTAATAAGAGTCGTAACAAAAGTTATAAAAACGCACTAATTCTTATGATTCACGGCTCACTATTAACAACGATAATCTATTTCTTAATAATTATTGAATCTTATAATTTAATTTCAACGAGTCTTCTAATAATTGATGAATTCTCCTCATAATCACTATCAACACCACAGAGGTAATGTTTCAAAGGATGAATAAAAATTTTAACGAAAACTATAGTGTATATAGATTTTTTAAGAAAGTGGATAAAGCGTTGTACGATATTTGTTTCGTAGCATTTTATTAAAATACTCAATTGGTTATCAAACGCGACCTAACCGCCTCTTATGATCATTCTTCCAATTGTAATTGGGTGTATTACGATATTTCTGTTGTAATAACTATTAACTCGTAGAGTTTTTATTAAACGCCGTCTGTGAGCGGCTCCAGGGGGCGTCGTATTGAGAGACGGCGTCTGCGAGTGCCGCCCTCGCAGGGCCTTGGGCGGCGCCTCCTCTGCCGGCGCTTGTGCCTCTTCGCGACCTCCGCCCGCCCGCCCGTCCGGCTGATTAAAACCCGCGCGCACATTAACAACAATCGCGCTTAATTACTGCAGCGTCTGTCGACGGCGGCCGGCGGCGGCGGCGGCAGGGGAGGGGGCGAGGGCAAGGGCGACGGCAGCCGTGGTGCATGAGGTGGGGAAAGGAGTCACGCGGCGGGAACCGTGCCGGGGTCGGGGGTGGGGGTGGGGGTGGGGTGGGTTAGGGGTAGTGACGCGGCCAGGGGGCACGTCGGCCGGCAACGGACCCCCGCCTCCTAATTACTCGCGATAAATCAATACAAGTCGGCGCGGCGGGACAGCTCCAGGCGGTGCACGGGGCAGGAGGGAGTGGAAATAGGGAAGCGACAGACGGCCGCATGTGCAGGGTGAAGAAAGGGATGGAAATGGGAAGAGACTGGGAGCATGGAAAGGGGAGCAAGGACGAGGAGAAGTAAGACACAGACAGGCAAAGTGGAAACAGGTAGGGAAAATATGGTCAGGCAATGGAAGGTCGGGAAAGAGGCAGGGTAGAGAGGGATTGCGAATATACTGATGGTGAATACACGGGCGAATAGAGAGAGGGGAAATTGACAGAGATGGAATTAAGACGTGTGCCATACTAGTGCCATAGCAGGCTGTAATTGTTGTCGGGTGGGGTATACATGGATGAGTAGACCGGGAGGGTACACGAGGAGAATATACTGCAGAGAGACAGAAGAAGAATATACGGGTGCATTTTATAGAATAGTTGTAAAGACTGGATAGTTAGGGACTGTATGGAAATCGGCCCCTATGTTGATCAAGAGAGTTTAGGTAGAGAGGGACAGTGTGGAGAGTGGAAAGGATGGTGAAGGAGAAGGGTGTGAGACTGGAGGAATGTTAAGGATGGGATGAGGACAGATAAGGATGTGAGGGCAGAGAATTAGGGGGGGGCGACGGGACGCGGTGGACGTCAGTACGCGCGTGCGGATGTGGGCGCAAAGTAGACAGCATCCGCAAAGGAAGGAACAGAAAACCGAGACAGAGGTGAATGGCCGCGCGAAGGGAAGAGAGACAACAGAAAAGGAATTATGAGGTTTCAAGAGAAGACCCAGTTGTGAGTTGGATGTGAGCGTTTATTGGGGTTGACAGACGCTGAAGTGCTGGTCGTTGGAAGTGTAAAATTGCCCGTAGAGAATAGAGGAGTTTTAATAGAGGGCAGATGTATGTTCAAAGGATCCTGCCAGCATGTGGGCGAACGCGTAGGAGAATATATAGAAGGAAATTTCTTTCAATGGTTTTTAATCTTAACCTGTACACATTTTCGACATGCTCTGCACATTCAAAGAGGCTTTCTCTCCATACCATGAATGCGTGGCGGTTCGTATTGAATTTATCGCTCACAAAGGTTGACTCAAAATCAATAAAATACGCTTTAAGAATTAACGGCTACTTGGACTGAATGCTGGAATTGTAACTGGACTGTATCATTATCCCACTCGTTTTAATGTACATTTCCCTCTTCTTCCTTTCTCCGTTTTCTTCACCTTTCTCTTATATTCTCTTAAATTATCTAATGTTTCCTTAGATATAGCTACCCACATTTTTTTTTTACTTTTTTCAGTTGTCACAGTATTAAACGAATCACTTGTTAGATAGGCACTGCATTCCAAAATCAAGACAAATTCTTCAATTTAGATAAAATAACATTATTATCAGAACATATTTTAATCAAATATACTAATAACCGCGAATGTAAATATATTTCTCAACATGGGGAGATAAATTCAAAGATAACCTTTTTAAGCTTCTCCCCACAAACAGTCGTCACCATGTAAGCCTGAGATTAATTAAAACTAACTGCTTTGAGAGCCACCATGCAAGCCTCGTATGAATTCAAAAGAACCTCTCTCAGATTCTGTCGACAAGCAAAGAGTGACCGTGTACGCCTGAGATAAACAGCGAACGGCGTACGTCAGCCTCGGCAGTGACAGCGTCCTGCAAGGGGGCCGCGCCGATCAAATCGCCGGCGCGCGGTGTTAGAGGGCCGTGGCGAGTGGTGCTGAGCGGTGTGTGTGTGTGGGGGGGTGATGACCCAACGCGCGGCGCGAGTGGGCAGTCCGTGTCGCGCGCCCGCCGACACGGATGCAAAGGCCGCCCCGCGCCGAGCGATGTGTGATGATAGAGGACGTCGCAGGGGCGGAGAGCTGCGCCAGTGCAAACGCTCTCCTGTCCGGGGATGTGCTTGCAGAGCGCATGAGAGCGAGTGCAGACGGCAGCAGTGCTGATGTGCGCGCGGTTCGGTGTGTATGTTGGTGTGGTTGATTGGCCGATGTGCTACCTGGGCAGGTACGATTTATTGCCAGTGAAAAGCGGGATGGGTGAACGATTGAAATGCAGTCAAATTTAAACAATTTTCGGAAAGATTCATTATACTTTTTCATGTACTACTTCAATAGTAACAATAGGTGAAATAAAGCTAAAGTAAAAACAGTAATTTTGGTACAGAAAAAATTATATTTTAGATCCCTCATGCCTAAAAAGTGGAATTACGTATTCTCGTATGTATAATATATTACCTCCTCTAACACTTTGTATAGTATGGATTCACCTTTAGTGAGTCCTTGATGCCGAAAATTTTGCTTACAGTAAAATGTCCGTCTGTCCGTTCATTCATCTGTCTTACCCTGTCTGACCTTGCCCGTCCCTATCTGGCTCTTTGATTGTCTGGCTAATAGTCTGTCCGTATGTGAACAACGCTGCTGATTTCATTACAATTATGCTGTCACATAAAGCGTGTCTTTCTGTGTCTGCATTCGACAGAAAAGGAAAATTCAGTCAGCTCGGACAGTTTCAGAATAGGCAAAATAATACACTGTAATGTTTCTTTTTTCGTTTCAAAAGCGAAATATTCATTGTTTTGGGGTTTTCCCAAGAGTCTATCTAACAAAACCACAGACTTCTCTCACATGGCTGGAATTTGCGTACTTTTCTTTGAATTTCTGCTTTATAAATTAGTAATATAAATTTCTGTCTAGTACTAGCGAATTGAAATTACAACTTTATTGTACTAAAAATACAATCAACTCACAATTAAATGTATTTATCAATTAATTAGTTACTGTAATATCAAGAACACGAAACATGCCAACAGAGATTTACAGTAGCAATTATTTCCATAACCGTAGATTTAAAAAAGGTGACAAATTGTTCGTTCTCTCACCCACCCTCGCTGTTGTAAAAATTATTACACTGATTAACTTAAATAATCGGAATAAAACCTTTCTAGCGTAACATTAAGCTAGTTAAACGGGTTTTCGGGGGAGAAGTTTGGAAATAAACTGCTCCAAATGTGCATCATAGAACAAAATTACATTAGTGATATTGTGTAAAAAATACGCAGGAACAAGGCAGATTGACTACGTATCAGGTGTTACTAGCGAGTGTCAATGTGAAACAAATGACCGTGCCAGGTGAAACACATTAAATTTACAAAATGACATGAGAGAAAAACCAAACACGCATGTGGAAAGTATTATCGTTTAGCTAATTAATGACTTCCTGTCACACAAAATAGGCAAAAAGATAGGCACGTGAAATATGAAAATACTCCTATATAAATTGAGAAGGAGAGATGCGGACAGTGATAGACTAGAAAAGGGAAACACAAAGGGACGATGATCGGAAAACAAGTTTAAGAGACAAATTATTTAATGTCTGCAATGTTCCACAGACAAGCAGTTACACGATACAGCGGACAGTAAACGAACCAACACGCAGCAAGTAGCGAGTAGCAAATAGTAGTAAACAAATAATTACACAAAGAGATGGCATTCAGGGTAGAAATGTAGAGTAAACATTAACGAGATGTTGTGCAGTTAAATAGGTAGGTAACGATCTGCAATGAGCGAGCAAGAAGTGCATAGAATAAAGTGATTGTTTGTTATTCCGGGCGTGTCAACCACGAAGGTTATTAGTCCCGTAAGTGAAGTGTGCGTTTTGCTCCGAAGGTGACGGTCTCCCCTCGCGGTATGGTGAGCTCCGGCGCCAACCTGCCGTCGGTTAGCGGGGTTTTCCCCAACCAGGTATCATCCATCTGCGGGAAACTGTCCGGGCTGAAACACGTTCTAAGCTCCCGATGGGACTCTCCGCATGCGTGATGGGGAAGTGCATGCTGGTGTATATGTATAATGGGTGAGGATAGGACAAGGAATAGGCAGGAAAGATCGTGCGCGGTCCGTGACTCTTCCGTTAGGTTACTTCTCCGGTATTCACATTATGTTGATCGTATAAACCAGGAGAAACTACCGATCAGAGCAGCCGGCTACATTTCTCCTCCAGACACCGACTGAATTCGATCTAGCTGAAAAAGCTAGTGTCGAAAATTCTGCCTCCGTCGGAACTCGAACCGAAGACCTACGGGTCAAAGGGACTGCAGTGACATGAGTTGACACCCTGAACCATCTTTCCCGGTCGAAGAGAATCAAATACCATGAAACTTACGAAGAGAGGATTGTGGGGATAGAAATAAAAACAAGGATATTGTTACACGAGATTTTTCAACAATTTGGCGACCGAAGTAGCGAATAGTGGATGAGAACTGCAAAAAGGAACGAACAAAGAAAATTAGAAAAAAAGTCAGAGAGTGGTCGTCAGGGATGGGCCAGCATACAAAGATGTGATGTTAAATGTTGCAGGCAGCCGAAGTAGTGAACAGTAGATGAACAAACATTAAATATTACTAACTAGAGAAAAAACAAAGAAGAGCCAATAGAAATGGATCAGAAGAGAAACGAGAGAACAAAGATAATATGTGTCTCCCAAAATGTTGCACACAGTAGGCAGCCGAAATAGCAATCAGCAGAAGATCAAACGAGCATCAAATTGTAGCAAACAGAGAAAATAAAACAAACAAAAAGAACAAAGAGAGTGTGATTAGAAGAGAAACGCAGTCAAAGATAATACCCGTCCCCTGAAATGTCGCAGACAAGCAGACAGCCGCACAGTAGACGCGCGAACGCACGCACACACGACCACGAACGACAGAGCGTGTCGCTACGACCGGACACAGCACGGGCGCGGACGCCCGCGACGTACACATGAAGCAGAAGGGGGGACGAGGGGGGAGGCGGCGGGCCCGGCAGACAACGGTCCATTCTGCGCCGCGTCACACAGCGCGAGACAAACGCAACTCCTGGAGGTGACAGTGGCGCGCGGCGCGTGATGGAGTGGACGCTGGCCGCCTGCCGCGCCGCGCGCCGCATTCCTGGCGTCGCCGCCGCCACCGCCGCCGCCTCCGCCACCGCCGCGGAATCAATTTGACGACGGCGCCCCGGATAAATACCCTCACCAGAAACACGCTCCTCTGCGACCGAATAGAGGACCTCCCCCACCCCCCTATCTTGTACTAGCAACGAAGCCGAATCTAATTTCGATGACGAAGCGGTATAACAACGGTATAACGCGGTATAAACGATCAACGGTATAACGCTGGAGAGATTGCCTAAGTCATTGCTTTACATCCCAATCTTGCATGTTTTTTTACATTAATTCAGTGATTTAATTACACAAACCGGATGCGATAGCTGAGCGATATCATTATTGTTTCTGCAGCGTGAATGTTCGTTGGGGGTTCGATACCCAACGGAGGCGGAGTTTCGTCGCTAGCTACGAAGCTGAATCGAATTTTTTAGCACCCTCTGAAAAAAATATATCAGCCAGTCTCTCTGATCGGTAGGTTTTCATAAGATACGTTCCACACTGAGCTGTGAGTGTGAACTTTGTTCCCCTTCTTTGCCGCATAAACCAAAGAGTTGCAGCGCATGTACCCCAACATGACAATAAACTCCCACCTCGCCAGGGCTACTGGCGGGGGGAAAGTTGAAAAAAGAACTGTGAGAACTGGCACCGTCCTACACCTCAGAGCTGGCCGGGGGGTATTCCTCCTTCCATGAATGCCTTTACTGACGGACAAGGTTTAAGCTCCCGATTTGCTTTCGTCGTGTGTTAGTGTAGTGTAGTAAAAGTATGTATGTGTGTGTATGTGTGTAAGAGGAGAGGAAGAAGGAAAGAACACGTCCGGTTCGTGACTCACTCGTTAGAGTACTGCTCCAAGATCTGGCATAGTTGGAAGAATCCTTGAAATCCTACCGAGCAGAGCAGCTGACAGATATATTTCTCCAGAGGGTGCTTGAAAATTTGATTAAGTTTCGTATCTAGTGACGAAAATCCACCTCCGTTGGGACTCGAACCCCCGATGGACATTCACGCTCCAGGAACATTAATGTTATCGCTCAGCTATCCCATCCTGTTTGTTTAATTAAATCACTGAATTAATGGGAATTATGCAAGATTGGGATGTAAAGTGATGACTTAGGCAATCTCTCCAGCGTTGTACCGTTGCTCTAAGTTTAACCCTGATGAAGTTCACGAAATGAGAATCGAATGGTTCAAACATCATGGACTCAAAACAAACAATTTTGGAAGTTACCTCCCATTCCGGAAGCAGGGTGAAATTCTGTTAAGAATACTCTACGTAAAATTATCCTAGACAGATGAAAATTCTATAAGAGCAGGTACACATATTGTAAACTGTTTTAGAATAGGTTAGGACATGGTGATTGAATACAACTTAACACAACTATGGTTGCGTATTCTTATTCTCTTGGTCTTCACGGCAATTACACTAGCCAAGTACAAGCATACAATCCAATATGGTCCTCTTTTTGCCTCCTCTAGCTCCTGTAGTGTATTTTGTACTTTTCATGACAGGATGTAATTATACTTTAAAAATTCGCATGTATACTTAATATTACGAGTTGTCATTTCCCTCTTGATCATTTTTCTGTCCTTAAATTCAGAATTGCTAACAGCACATGGTTAGATTTTACACGTGTTTTTATCGCTAGATGTTAGGACATGTCACGGTTTACTCGGTTCCTCTTCAACAGAAATGAACCACGTAACACAACAAGCTCGTTTCTCCCTATCATCAATATCCATTCACCAACGACACGAGACGAAATTCATAGGGTCTTCTCAGAGTTAAACTAGTGAAAGTCGGATGTTTATTTCGAGCAGTCTCTCTTTCCAATATTCCGAAATGACGCTCGCTGGAGTGTATCAAGCTCCAACTCCGCGATCATTTGCCTCGCCGCATGCATTTTTGAGGTTTCTTTTTCCTCCCCTTTGTTGGTATTTCCGTTCGCCGAAACAACCGCCCAACATTCCACCCTGAGCGCGGCGCAGCGCGCCGCCGTCAGAGCAGAAGGAGGCGCGCCGGCGGCGGCCGGGCCTCGTAGGACGGAGGCGCACGGAAGGGATTTCCGCGTGGCGGGCGGAGCGGGAGGCGGAAGGGGCGGTGAAGGCGAAGGAGGAGAGTGAAGGAAGACGGCGCCGGACAAAGCGCGGTGCGGCGCGACGTCGGCCATTGTGGCCCATTGTGCGCGCTACAAAGGCGCCGCGGCGCCGCGCGGCGGCCGCCATTAGAGGGCGCGCCCTCGTTACGGCCCTTCCCGCCGCCTACGCGCCTTCCGCGTCACCGTCTTGCCCGCCCACTCGCACGCCAACCCCCTCGCCCGCTGCCGATACGCTAGGCGCCCGTCGTCGCGCCCGTCGTCGCGCCCGTCGTCGCGCCCGTCGTCGCGCCCGTCGTCGCGCCCGTCTGCTAGGACGCCTCTCACGTGATAGACCGTCTTTTCACTTGCGGGACTGCCCTCTGCTCTGCTAGCTGTCCGCCCGCTCACTCACCATACACCCTTGCCCGCCCGCTCGCTCGCACTCACGCCTGCTACCGCCCACCCTTCTGCTAGTCGCTCTCTCGCCCGTCCGCTTGCCCGCCTGCCAGGCCGTTCACTCATGTGCTGGACCGTCCTCTAGCTTGCTAAATCGCACTCTTCCCTGCCAGCCTCCCGTCTGCCCTTTCATCCACCAGCCACCATGCCCGCCGTCACTCACGCCCGCTACCATCTCCCGCCTCCCAGGCCGTTGACTCGCGTGTTTGACCGTGCCCGCTCGCCCGCTAGTCCGTTTGCCCACTCTCCTGCCTGTCCGTGTGCTAGGCCCCTCGCCCGTCTGCTAGTCCGCCCTCTCACCTCTTACGCCGCACGCTCGATTGCCAGACCAGACGCTAACTCACCATTTCGCTCACACATCTCTTCGTTTGATAGGCCGCCATCTTGTCTGTTAGACGGTCATTTTGCCTGCTGAACCGCCATTTCGGTTCATATACCGCCACCTCAATTGGTAGACTGCCATCTCGTACGTTAGATCGTTAATCTGACCAGGGGTTTTCGCGTCTCACCTGCCCTCTCTGGCTTCCCTGTCGTCGTTCTGACGTCATCACATGCACAGGGCTTCCACTTTTGGGGTATTCGCAACTAGTTACGTCTTTGAGTAAATTATCCCGGACATACTGCCTATAAGGATTTCTGTGGCCCAAAATAGAACTCCTCAACTGCGAGGTAAATGTGTGTTTCGTACCCTCGCCAAATGAATATTTCCTACCTTCCCATATTCACGTGTGTTTACATGCATCTCTTTGTGAATATTGCCTTGCAGTGAATTCACAAGGGGTTGTGAGCACGTCTTGTTGAATATCCTATCTATTATGATACGTGTGTCTCAACAAACTTCTAACAAAATATTGCATGTACGTCTGCGTAGTTTACGCTCCCTCCGAATTCATATTTTTTTTATGATTGCTGCCTTTGCTCTCCCCTCCACCCCATACTTTCTATTATGCATTGGCACGTACCCAGAGCTATTAGTAGCTATCATTCTTTTGTGATTAAAAAAATATCAAAAAAATGCTACTGAAATTTAACCGCCTTTAAAGTAAGTAAGAATCCCTAGTAAGTAAACATTTCAATTCAAACAATAGTAAGGCTGTCAAGATACAGTTAAGAGTTCTCTGAATCCAGCAAAAATACAACTGTGATGCGTAACAAAGGATAATGATCCATGACACATGACTTTGTTTATGTAAATTTTTCCTTTGAAATGCGCTAGATATTTCATGATTACATTTATTTTATTAAATATTTAAGTAATTAAAGATCATTGAACTTATTAAATGCTACTTTGAGCTCCTCTTGGACGTAATGTTAACTGAAATAGGATGTGAAAATCTGAAATTCTAAAAACGTATTACATTTTTAAGAAAATTATTTAATACAATAGGTAATCGCATGCACTATAAATTAGTTACCTGAATTACTATTGATTTATGTTATATTTGCAATTTAAAAATAGTTTTCTCCTGGAAGAGTCTCACTCATCCATTAGTTACATAATTTTAAAATAGATCTTCTGTAAATCAGCCCACTTACCATCAATCATTACCGTTAACATAAATGATTACTCTCTCATATTAAAAAAGGACTTTCTTCATCTAGACATCATACGCACTCATGTTTTTCACAGATGTCAATATGGTCGCTTTACCCTCACTTTCCCTAAAATTCCTTTCATTGAAGTTCTCTCCGCGAGTTTCCCCTTTTCTTTCAATTCCATAGCTGGGATTTGCCTTTCCCTCTTTTCTTTTCAGGACCGATCCTATCATGACATCCCAAGCCGGATCAAACTTTTGCTTCTCTCTCATTGATTTCTTTGTGTGTGCCTGGCATGCTGCTTCCGTTTCGCGCTCCAGCAGAATCAGAGCCGCTCTTCCAAAACCAACTTTCATTTTCCCTTCTAAAATTTCTTAGTCATACTTTCTTCTCAACGCTACTCGAACTAGCCATCTGAGATTGAATCGTGTTTGCTGGGAGGAAAGCCTCTTCCAATTTTGGAAGTTTCAAATTCGAATAACGAAGACTTTCAACTTTACATATTTAGACTTACGAAATGAATCTCACTCACCCCAGTTATAGATGTCGGTTTTGTATTAGATAACATCTGGACTTGAGGAGTTGTTAACGACTTATGCCTTGTAGTATAGGACCTTAATTTCCAACTTTTATTCTACTACGCAACAGAGATTGATAACGTTAGCATAAATTGAGCTGAAATTTTAATAATATATTTCTTTATTTCAAAGAAAAACTTTCAACCCTGAATTTATAATATTAGATATTACAGCAAGAAAAAGGGAGCCAATCAATTATTTATTAATTATTTACACATTAATTTTACTATAATAAGTTCTCGTGGTTGTCTATTTTATTCAACGCATAAATTAAGAGAAGATACTGAGTATAATAGTAGATATCACGATTTAATCCCGTACCGATGTAGTTGTTTTTCAATAACCTGTATTTAGATATTTTAAGCATATAGACAGCTGATTGGATAGATAGAAATATATGGACTCTCACTGAATATTCTGCAATTTAGTATTGTCTCTAAAGACGTAAATTGTGGTTGTTTTCAGATGAAAAATTGGTCAACTCTAAATGTAGTAGATAGGTTATAAAACACAAACACATTCCCATTATTTTTCTTTGCTCTATCCTGTCGATTTATTTCACTGGTATTTTTAAAATAACAAAACCTTTTCACAATATTCAATTTACATGGGAATTGAGAAAGTTCAAATTGTTTACAGAAAACCACTTCTATTTAAATTCTAATCAGAACAAAAAATAAAAATCAGCCGAATTTGCTTTTTCGTCACATGCCTTCCTGTCCAATGCATTTATTTCATAACGCGTTCTATGGCTCTGCTGGTCTAGTACACGCAACCACAAGACGCAGGATATATGTATATAAATCTGAGCGCGCTGGGAAGCTCTCAGCTCCCCCGCAGATCCCCTCGCAAATCACAGCGTCGCGGCGCCGCGCGTGCTCTCTCGCGTCGTTCCTCCTCCTCCTCGCATCCTGCCCGAGGACAGAAGTGTCCTCGCCCGTTGCGTCTTTGGAACAAGCTATCCGCCTCCTCTCCACCCCCCCCCCACTCACCGCGCGGGACAGCGGCGCCTCTTGAGGACACAGCGCGGTCCCACGCGAAGTGCGGGGATACATGGAGAGGGACAGGGAAACGCCAGGTGGTAATTTTGAGAGTGGCAGACAGAAGCAGATGTAAAGGCACAGAACTGCCGAAGCAACGCGAATTTGAACCAAACCGGTGCAAGATAAGGGCATCAATTAATGTCACAGCAGTTCCTCTGACCTGCAGGTTCTAGAGTTCAAGTCCGCACCATGAGAAGATTTTGGACTCTAGTAACTTAGCTAGGCCAGATTCAGCTGCCATTCTGGAAGAGAATTCTAGTGGCTGGCTGATCTGATTAGTAGCTTTCCGTGGTTTATCCAATCAACACCACGAGAATAGTACCATAACAAAAGGTCCACGGGCCGCTCGCGATCTTTCCTTTCTCTCGCTCGCAATCTCACTTCACTTCTCCTCGCCCCTTTCTTGCACGCACACACACACACACACACACAAACACACACATACTTACATGTACTACACTATCACACGTGACGGGAGACCTGTCGAGAGCTAAGAGCTTCACTAGCTTGAGGCGGTGCCCACTTTTGTTGGGAGATACCGAAGAAAACTCCGAGGAAGAGGAGATATCGAGGAAAACTCCGCACGCAGGAACTTACAATGCAGCGGGGAAAGGTCATTACCACTTCACGTGATAAAATCGCGCACTTCACTTACGGGACTAATAGTAGTTGACGCGCCTGGATACACGAAATAATCAATACTCAATTTGAATCGAAGTAGTCACGACTATACGTATCACGGTGCAAATCAAACTAACTAAATCGCGGTCCGTTGCAACAAAAATGACTATCTAAATGAAAGCTTGCGCAGAATATTGGAAAGTTTTGGAGATGATTGAATTACTGAAATCGTCTCGGTTACGGAGCAAAGATTTGTTTTAATCTTTTATGAATCAAATTTTACTCGGAGAATCAGTTTTCTAGCCTTTGTTTTTCTAAAAAGAAGCAATTAGAAAAACAATTTCAATGTAAACCTCTACAAACTGGGAGAAATAAATCCGCGAGAGAACGACAAACGAAAGAAATATTGGAATTATACCGACCAGCCGTTCTAAAAGTGTGATTGTAAAAAATGAAATATACAATAAAAATCGAAATGTGGATGCAAAATTAAAAAATGAAATCCAACGACCAGTTGCATTTTAACAAAGAATAGGAAAGGAAAATAAATATGATTGAGGGAAATCAAACAGCGGGGAAAGAACTTGAAAGAAAAGTAGACAAGGATGCGTGGTCACGGATATCCAAAGGTAAAATTCAGTCAAAGAATACAACTTTGATTCAGATCTGTATTATTATATTGAGAAACAAAAGAAGAATATTCCAGGAACAACAGAAACAAATGCAAAGGAAAGTTCCCCCGGGGAAAAGTCCTTTCTTTTTACAAATTTGAAGCAAACAGAAAAATGATAGGTATGTAGTAATTCGTAGTACATGTGACCGGAAATGAATACAGAAGAACTGTTGAGGACAGCTGTTTTACGAAAAATCGCCAAAATAGGGCGACCAATTTGGCTCCCTCCGCTTGCGTATGTTCAAGTCAACTGCGAGGTTCTATAATTAACTTTAACCATCCTTGAGCCCAGTCAACGCAAAATCCTCAACGCAATTTATACCAAAATACAACGCTCCAAAATTATCTTGCTCTCCTCGCGTAACTACTGCTTAAGTAATTCCACTTCATTAAATGAATTGAAATCTCACTTTCAAACATCCATTATATAAAATGTCGTTTTTGTACACTGACTTCCACAACTGCACTTCATTCATTTCACACGTTAAAGGTATTTAATGAATATTCTATCGTCATAAGTGGTATGTAACTAATATAAATACGTAACATAAACGGTAGTAACGTATCACAACTATTAATCGTCCTATCTCACAGGCGCATTTCACGCGTGTTCCATTTGCCTTAGAAGTCAGCTGCTGCCCATCAACACTCGCCTCGCGGTGCATGCCACACACATATCCATGAACTGCTTAAGGGAAAGGTATTGTGTTTTTAACAATATTGATTCGCAGTTGTTTAAAATTATTATTCATATTATACAAATAATCCAATGTCATTCATTATTTCATAACCCTAAATTTCTTGTTATAAGAGAAAAGGGCATTTTTCGATATAATTACAGCTTCTATAAAAAGTTATCTTCGAAGCAATTTTACAATTCATAAGTTACATCATCATGAATAAAGAGCAATCCAGAAAATCAAAAGTTAATGGACGGTCCATTCCTTGACAAACATAATTGCTTTAACCCTCTGAAAACCAAGCAGGTAACAACTGAACTCTATCTGTTGTTTCATAAAATGGCTACACCCTTCTCTCGTATTGAAATTGAACATGCTTCATGCTGTCTTCCTTTCCCACTTAAAAATGTGGAGCACATAAATTTCACATTATCATACATTTTCCATTTCTGTTTAAAAAGTATTGTCAAAAGTATGCCGTCACTCCTGTATGTTACGTACTACATAGCTATTTTATTTATTACAATTATTGTTTACTGGAATACATTTCAATTGTAGTTTTCTTATTAACAGCGTGTGTATGACGCAAATGGTTTTTCAGTCCCTCCATTTTATTAATTAACAATAGTCGTCCTTTTTTTCAGGTGAAAAGTAAAATTTGGCTATCGCAGTAATGCCTAAAGTATTTTTAGAGAAGGGGCCTAATTCATTATGAGCATTCGAAAGTGATAAATAGATTGAGAAAACACAAGTCTTAAACATATGCGTTTCCGAAGTACCAGAAAATGTAATGGCTGAGTATCAACAAAACGATCCAAACAATTAGAATATAATACCTACTAGCATATTGTTAGGAAGTGTATCGCAAAATATCTGCTACAGTTAGTAAAAGTCTTCTACAACTATGATATTAATACAGTTAATAATTCTCTAGTTTTTTAATTTTAAATTTATTAAATCACCCACGTTAGTAATGTATACAACAAAAATGGGTGGTTATCAATCAAAGGGTTAAAAGGAAAAAGTTATTAAAAGAAAATTATATTTTTTTCTGGTCCTAACGAGGACCAGCAAGGTTTTCGCCTGCCTTCCCCCTTGGCTCCGCGGCTGAGACCTGCGTAGTAAGTAGGCGTAGTAAGGGCCGCTGGAGGCGCGGGCGACCGGCGCGGGTCCCCGTCGAGGAGCGGAGAGTTGTGAGGGAGCCTCTCCATGCGCGGAGGCGCCTTCGCCGACACCCCTCGAGGACGCGGTCCACAGCGCCTCCACTCCACCCGATGCTACTGCCACCTTCCGCGCCCCGCCCACCGTTGCGCTTCGTCACCCGCGCCGCGCCCATCCGCCCACCCTCTCTCCGCCCGTCAACCACGTGCATCCCTTGATCCACCGTCCCTCCACCCTACCACCTACACTCCGTCCACACACGCCACGACACCCGCCATCCACCTTCCCGCTGACAGTCATTCTCCCCCGTCATTCTCCCCCCCGTCGTTCTCCCCGTACATTCTCCCCCCTCATCTCTCCCCCCCGTCATTCTCCCCCCGTATTCTCCCGTCATTCTCCCCCCGTCATTCTCCCCCCGGTCATTCTCTCCTCCGTCATTCCCCTCCCCGTCATCCTCCCCGTCATCCTCCCCGTCATCCTCCCCCGTCATCTCCCCCGTCATCCTCCCCGTCATCCTCCCCCGTTCATCCTTCCCCGTCATCCTCCCCCGTCATCCTCCCCCGTCATCTCCCGTCATCTCCCCGTCATCCTCCCCCGTCATCCTCCCCCGTCATCCTTCACCCGTCCCTCCCCTCATCTCCCCCCCGTCATCCGCCCCCGTCATCCTCCCCCGTCATTCACCCCGTCATCCTCCCCCCAGTCACTTGACCACCAACCCCCAGCCCACCCGCCATAGGTTCATCTGCGACCCGCCTACCCGCGTTCTACCCACCACCAACCCGAACATCGGTGCCCCACCCACCAACTATCCGCCTGCCTCTCCGTTTCCCACCCGCCACTCGCTCTGAGCGGCGATCATGCTCCGTCCTTCAATTTGCTCTCTCCTCGGTCCACCCCACGGCGGAATAATCTCTCTCGCAGTATTAGAGCCTCATGACTTGATGTACTCGGATTTGGGATGCTTGAGAATTGAACAGACAATGAATTCCACACGAGGTAAGACCATTAATTAATAATCATAATGATAATGTGAATGAGATAGTACAATGGACTAACATTGAAGGAAAATGGTTGCATCCCGAGAATATCTACTGGAAATCTGCTTTCGTCTTCACAAAGGTTCAATGATGTATTAGACGTTGAAACTCTGTTCACAATGTTAATCCGTAGGCTTCTTTATGAGCAAAATACACTCTGGAGACAAAACCTGCACTGCTCTGCGCATTCTATTCCTCCCTCCTCGAAGCCTCTCGTCCCCCTGATTCATCAGCGCCCCGCCTTGGATCAAGATCTCTCGCTACACTTGAAGTTCATGAACGTGAGACTGCGGGTACTCTAGTGAAATTGTGAGAATTGGTTACACCTCTCCTCACATGCCACGCGAGTTTTAATAATGTGTGGAGCGCGCTATTTTGTTGTTTATTTCACTATTATGTTTCTTGATCTTTTCAACTTTGATTAACATGAATATATAATAACCTATATAATTTGTATGTCCCAAACCAACACAGCTGGTACTCTGAGATCGAGATAGTAAAAGAAAATTCTATACATAATCACAACTACGATTGCAAGTTGTAGAAGTCAATAATGGCAAATAAATGGAAAAACACAAATACTCATGCTTACGATAGGACGCGAAACCACAACCCTTAGCAACGTAGTCTAGGCAAAAGTTCCGCCTTATAGACTTTTGCTATCCAAATCAGAAAAGTTTATAGTGTGTGCGTGAAAGAAAACAACGAGGGATCCTCACGTTGTGATGGAAGAAAATTTAATATAATGAAATGCGGCAAAATAAACCAGGAAACTCTGAGGGGAAACTGTGACAACTCTGTTTTGCACTTCCCCTACAGGGCAACGACGGTTGAATTGGTTGTTTCTACGGTCGTTCATAACACGCAAGAAAAGGAAGAACAGGGTGTTGTCCATAGCCGGTTATTGCCCTATCCCTGTATCATCCTGCAAATGAATCTATAGGAAATCACGAGAAACACGCTTAAAGATTATAGGACATCAAAAAAATTCCTTTATACAAAGGCTTCGAAAAATAACCTTAGCTCCCGTTGAAAATTAGCCATTTTATAACAGGATCTGTGAGTGTATTGATGTTCATTGTGATAGTTTCAACCATGTACTTTATTACAAATTCCTTTTATAATCAACATTTTATGAATACCATGAACAGTTACCAAATGTTAATCGTAGCCTTGGTCGCTATTGATAACCTGCGTTGTATATTTAGAGTCGTAGGGTAGAAATAAGGCGCTGTAAATCAATTAAAGAAAGACAATTAAAACGTATCAACACTCATCAACTTTTAAACGCAAAGAATCTAAAAATGAATTTCTTCTCTTCGCCCTGTTTTTTTTTCTCAGCACTGATGTTGAAACAACGTCACATCCTCCTTGTGTTGACCGGGCACTCGGGTATGCCGCTATTCTGAGGCTGATGAGGTCGTCGCTTTCAGGTCAAAGGCTCATTTACCACCGCGTTTGCGCAGATCTCCCCTCTATTGTCTGACGATTGGATGCAACCGGTGTCCACAGGTGGAACAGGATATAGCAGGAAGTATAAGCTTCTACGCTTTACGCCAGAGTATACAATGGCACCTTGTCATATGCCTGATTAATTCAGTTACCTATTCAAGCCGAGGGCTATTACTTTCCACTATATGACTTACTTCAGTGCACATCCTTTTAAATATTATTACCATATGAATAATAATCTGAAGTAAAAATCATGTATTCGCTAGAATTGGAAACGTGTATCAAAAACTAAGAATTTGTCTTTATTTTTGTCTGTTATTTTCAAGCATTCTAAGACTGATTTGAGCAGTCAACCATTAAACGAATTCCCAGCGGTCGAGATAAGATCTTTTGTTTTTGAACCAATACATCGACTACGCAGACAAAACCTTTGACTTCCGTACTTTACGTTACGCGATCAGGTTCAGAGAACTGTAAGATTGCTACTCGGCTTCCTTGATCAGCTTGTACTTCTCCGGACTATACGTCACACACACACACACACACACACAGTTTTTAACTTTTTGGCGTTAAATCAATCATCAACACATGCTTTTTTAACTCTTTGAAGCAAGTAGGAAAGATATGCTTCTCCCTAGGGTTAGATGAGTTTAGTAATTTGCCGTCCTCCGGCAACAACAATTTCAGCGACCTCTGATTCATTGCAACGAGTATCTAAGGGAGGTCATGGCATGATTTCGGAGTTACCTCCCTACTGGATACAGATGGTGTGGCAAGCGCCATGCTTCAAATGAATATTTTACTCAAACTTTACAGTTAATAAAGCTAGTAATACTAGTAATAATTTGGATAGGAGACCGAGTGAACCTCAGAACTGGCGTGAATAGAACATGATCGGATAGGAAAAAACTCCAAGTTTGACCATATCACCCAGGTTATCAAACGTGTGTTCTAACCACCATGCTGTCAAAACCACCAATACGTACTTTTTACTTTTAAAAAATCGATATTAGTGAAACGTGTGGTGAAATGTGACCTCGAGAAGCTTATTGGAGAAAAATTAATTAGTTCCACACTCCGCTCGGAAAATCGTTGCTTTCTTTCATTGAAAATCATTCAAACGCTGCGTCATGACCAATAATCGCCTACGTGTCACGTGAGCTACCCTCTTCCCCCTCCGCCTCCCCCTCCACCACCCCCACCACGCTCCTGCGTTTGCTCACGTTGCCAGGGGCAGCGGCAGATCTACCGGGCGTTTGAGTGGCGTGCATTACGGGAGATTTCGCCTCGTAATCAGTTTATTGTAATGTTTGTTTATTACGTGTTCAACATGACAGTCATGAAGTTTCAAGCTGACGCATAAGTGACGAAACCCTGCTTTGCATATGATATAAAATTTGTAGTGAAATACGGTCAACTCATTTTACACTTTCCACGACGAACATTCTGAGCTCGCACCTGACAGACGAGAGAATTTGCAACCAGCCACCTGTTATCGAGAAATGCATCGGATTGGGGTTGGCGAGCGCAGGGAATATTGAAACTGATGACACTATGGCTCGTCGCTTTATCTGATTGGCGCGTGCGTTGAGCGATGGGGAGTACGAGTTATCGGAATTAGACACATGATTCGGCCAACTTGGTGCCCGGGACAGCCTTTGTAACTCTGCTGAAACCTGCTTTGGATTGGAAAGCCGAGCGCTGTCTGATTAACCAACTCATCACTAACGCTTTGCGGATAATGATCCTTTTGGCTACACATCAGCGATAATTACAAAGAAGCTCAAAGCAAACTTTCTATACATTCATTTTGGCTGGGTAGATTCAAACAAATGCACTCTTTACATGTCAGTTTCAAGTCTTATCGTTTAGTGAAAATTGCGAATAAAGACTTATTGGAAAGTTTTAGTGGGTCATTAAAACACTTGAGTTGTGATAATACGACCTTTAAAATACAAAATTGGAAATATGAGATTAAATGTTCATTTGGAGCCCTTAAGTTTTTCAACTAAAACCTTTATCAACGATTCAACTGTTAAGAATCCATTCCCATTCCAACAATATTTCATTACCTCTTCTCCCAGGGTATTGCAGGCTTCTTTCTAATTTTCGTAGTGTTAAGGAAGTCGTGGTTTCTAGGAGTGCTGCCGCGGTCTTTCGTTGCGCTCCGAAGAAATGAAATACGAACGAAGAATATTTACGACCTGGTACTTATGTTTTTATATTAGAAACCCAGTGGGCAGCTTTTGTGACAGGAAATGGCGCTGTATATAACGAACGCGGGAAGTTCTATGGAATAAACCGACACAGACTACACGTGGGACGACAAGGAAACCGTTCTAACGTACCAAATACAAACATCAGAACGAACAAAAATGTGAACTCTAAATTAGTTTAACATTCAAAAAGAATATATTGCAAGTAGAGATAACTTAATACAGAAATATTTAAAATACCAGGAATCACGTTTTTAAACAATGTCAAAACCGATTACTCATCCATACCATTAATAAAAAGCGAAATGCGTGTTTTAGAAGTGCGAGTTTCAAAAATAATTTTCAACATTTTGTACTATATGAAAGCATTGATTACACTTTTGGAAAAAATATACTCTTTGGCATGCCTAAAAAGTTACTATAGTAATTATAAAACATGAATAAACGTAACTATTGATATTGAAAATGTTGATAGAATATATGTGCTTCAAAAAATACGTAAATCTAAGGTCATGTTTTAAACAATTGTTATTTAAGTATATTTTAAGGGAAAATATTATTTCAGTCACAAATTTAAGTGAATTATGCATACGTTTTTACGATACGTACACATCCACAAATTGAAAACTGAACGGATGGACCTGTCGATAATGCCATAAAAATGTTATGTTCCATACAAAAGTTCCTACTAAGTGTACACCTGCATCAACAGAACCAGACCATCAAACGCAGCAATTCAAAGTGAGCAAACACGTCCCAACATGTTTGTACGATTCGGTGTTTGTTCATCAAATGCGGCATAAAAGGGGGCGCGAATTCGTCTCTGGAAAGGAAGCCCATTTACACACGAATCGGCTTGGACTAGGTCGAGCCAAGCGCGCCGTTGGATCGGACTCGGTAAAATTCTCAAATTCCACCCCTCGCCGCCGCCGCCACCGCCCAGGGCCCGCTCCGCGCGTGCCACGATATCGACCGCCCGGCCGCCCCGGTAGTAGCCGCCACCGGCGCCCCGTCTCCGCCCCCCCTTACTACGGGCGGCAACGGGACGGCGGGTGATAGCGGCGCTGAGAATTGAACGTCAACGTAGAGCGTCGGCCAATTGGCGCGGCGCGCCTGCCGCCGGGGAGTGCGCGACGGGGCGAGGCGGCGGGGCTGCGCCGCGCGGCGGGGCGTGGCGGGCGCTGGCGGGGGTGGACGGAGACGAGGGGGGCGGGCGGCGGAGAGGGCGAGGGCCGCAGAAGAGGCGCGCTGGAGAGGGCGGTGAGGGTGAGGGCGCGGGCGCGGGGAGGACGACGACGGTATCGAGGGCCGAGGGTGCCGCGGGGGCAGCGCGGGCGGCGGCAGCGGAGACGGCGGGGGAGGCGCGGAGAGCGAGCAGCGGCCCCTGGGTGGTGGTGCAGCCAAGGGAGCGACTGGGTGAAGCGGAGGGCGGCGGGTACAGCATGGCGTAAGGGGTGGGACGCCTTCCTCCGCCGCTGCGCTCGCCCCGTAGTACTATCATTACGATAATGATGAATGTTAGATGCGCGCCGCTTGTATATGAATTACTCTTACGGCGTCTGCGCACGACGGCGCGGCGTGGGGCGGCTGAGCGATGGAGCCGAGCGCGGGGGAGACAGCTCGCGAGCGCGGGGGCGATTCCGCGTCGACTCTACACTGCGCTACCCCTCATTTTGTGCACTGAACGTTTACAGTAATGCCACTCGTCGCTTTGAATGGAAGCGATTCAATGAATCCAAGTCTTCCTTCGCAGGATTAACGAGTAAATGTTGTTTTAATGAATGTTTTTTGGAGTGCACCCTTTACCAAATATTATATTTCGTTATTATACACCTGACTGATTACACACACGCTGTGAGTAAAAGAGTATTTTTAAACGTCTATTTTTTTCACTTTATTTAAAATATTAAATCAGGCTCTCCTGTTTTAAAGATATTACTTTTAATCTGACGTAAAGAGACTTGACGTTTGTATTTCATCATTATTGCAAAGACATTATCTAAGTATATTGTCAATTGTTTCACGTTTCGTATTAACATTTTAACAAATTGATAAAATTGCGTTCATTTTCCAGATCATTTTCATTATAATAAAAACACTGAACGTTTGTGGAAGGGTCTAATTTAAATATCGGATTATTCATAAAATGAATAAGCAGGATGCTACAGGCAGAATGCTACAAACATTGATCACGCTTCGTGCTTTGCTCCCAATGTCTTTTTAATTTTCGTAATATGAACAACTTTAGAATAGTATTTCCACTTGAAATTTATCTACGCCAAGAGAGTTAATTTCGCTATATAATATTCATGAAATATTTACAGTACATATAAATTCTCATGAGAATAATTATCGACACTTTAATTCAATAGTTCTTTTGAAAACAACACACTTTAGGGGATTGTTTTCAAACTTTACGTAGAAATCTATATTTAAACATTTATCAAAATGACATTCCATTCTATGTCTCGAAATATCCTGTTCTCTAGAAAGGGAGTAAGAAAGGAACAACTCACATAAATTTTGGATATAACCATGGAGTTAGCAAATTCAAATGTTTTGTCATTTAAAATATTCCCAGAATAGAAACAAATCTAAAATAAACATCCCAAATGTCAACACTCATATTTCTTGTGAAATTCCAACACAAAAGGAATACTCGTAACTACAAAATAATCGTACTCGAAGAAATCTGTTCGGGAGAACTGGAATTGCCAGTAGCAAGAACACTCCAGGAAACAAGATCACATTACGCAGAATAGAAATACAAGCAGGGCCAAACAATGGCGAACAGGTTCCAATGCAAATAACAGAACAGGTCTTTATTTTTTAGAGGATTATAGCCAATTATTTTCAATACAATTATCGAGAATTGATTGTCTTAGTAATATTTCATTTTCAGGATCTTCAATCGTTATTAGTAAAATGAGTATTAATATAATAATATACATAAATAATAATACAAATAATATGGAACAATATGAATAAATATATGAATTTAGTTTCAACAGTTATTGAATATTTGTGAAACAAAGACCTTGCATTAAAATAATTGGACCTACCAAGACAAAATGAATGCAAGTTATCAGTACTATCATCGAGTGGTGTACTTGTGATGAAATGGTTTGTAAATTACGTAGCGATTTATTAACAACATACTTACAAACACATACTTGTACGATATCAATTACTCATTTAACACGTGTTAATAAATTAATGTCAATGAATAGAATTGATATTTTAATACCTTCATGATATATTATATATTTATCAAATTCAATATCTTTTTTTATGCTACAGAAAGTAAACATTTTAGAACTACATAAACATTTCTTATAATTTTGTATTAATGAGCATGCGCTAAAATTAAGAATCAATAATTAATTATTTAAATAAATTATTATATCACATCTTACTGCAGTAAAATACCATTATTAAATATTGCGCCTCTGTACATGACGAATTAAAGTATTATACATGAAATAATACTTTACTAACAAAAATCTGATTACAACACAACGAATTTAAATAATAATCCGATCACAATTACAAACGGATTTAAAAATCATACTTATATCTAAAAATACTATTTAAATATCAAATATACCGGTTACATTAAAAAACATTAGTTTAATTACAAAATGTGTGTTACTTTTTCAAATATTTTCCCCCGGCAGAAAATCCTTCAAACGGAGGGGCTCTGGCATGCGGGGGCGAGTATACGCGCCTGGGGCGAATGTGTCGCCGAGATGTTTTCCGCGTGGGGCGCACGCGGCGCGGCGCGGTGCGGTGCGGCGTCCCTCGCAGTTATTATTTCGCGGGGACGCCGTCCGCGCGTCTGCACGCGGCCGTTATCAATCTCGCATCGCCTCCCTCCCTCCCTCACGCGCGACCGCAGCCAGTTCGCATCGTGTTTATCTCTATTACTGCGGCGGGAATCCTCGTTTATGTTTTTATTAGCGTGCGCAGACGTTGCTTGCAGACTCGCGTCGTCTTTCTGCTGCACTCCCCCCCCCACGCCATCCCGTGATGATGCGTGCTATTTGTTACGGCTCGTCTGCGCACCGAGGGGAGAAAGAAACGAGAAAAATATATCCCAAACGTGACTGAATTAATCACGTCACTTTTAGTATTTGACTGAAATCGTCAAAGTAGTTGTATTAGTTCTCGAAACGTGTTAGCGAAAAATAGGTGTTGTGGGCATATCATTAAAGTTGGTTTTTCTTCAGTTACTAAATACTTCTTTTAAATATCCTTTAACTCTTTATCCCCCAACTTAATATTACTTCTATTTCTTCTAAGAACTATCTATTCTAACTATTCTAGTTCTTCTAACAACTATTACTTCTTGTCGTGACAGTGTGTGTAAAAGTAACTTGACAAATGTAAATTTAAAAGACAACTGTAAACAGCGAAGATATATACTACAATGAAATGGGAAACATAATAGTATTGTTAATAGTATCATATTTCTAAATTCTTCGTTTTTACAGCTCGTCGAAACCAAACAGACATAAAGCTGTGAAGTTATTACTTTGAAAGATGATAATAATGATGATACAAATGACAGTAAGAAAAGAAATCCAACTAATAAATATTGGGTTTGACTGTACAACAGAAAAGAAAAATATTAAAATATTTTTTTAATAAACTTTGACACTCATTTTTGCACTCCTTCCTTATCTGATTCCTTATTGATTATTTGTAATATTATAATTAATCTCCTTAATTTGAGTATTTTTTCCCTTTTTTATCGTGTAATGCACTTAATTATGTTTATAACAAAGCAGATTTCAGCGCATGTCTTAGTTCACTGCCTCGCCGCACTTAAAGAGAAAAGGATAAAAGATATCTGAAGTAGCCGAGCTGACAAACCAGCATTTATTTCTGGCACTTTAGAGGGCGCTGCCATTTACGAGTCCAAAAGGGGCACGCATAGAAAAGAGAAATTCAAGGACCTTTGATGCGGAGATAAGAGAGCAAACGGATGAAGAGAGATTTGTTTCGCGCATGATTTGTTTTGCTGCCATGGTTTCCACTCTCAGCTTATCCTTGCGGGTCTACGAAAAAGCTCACAGAAATACCTCGTAATAAACTGTCTGCCGTACAAATCTCTTGTTGGATCGAGGCCATGCATTCGCTCGAGGAAAACCCGGCTGTCCTTTGGCTGTGGCATGGCCGTGTGACAGTCAAGCGGGTAGCCGGACGGCCAGCCGCGCTAGGCGGGGAGAGCAGGATGGGGAGGGTAGGACGACAGAGTCTCGTGCAGAGAGAAGGGCAGAAAGGAAAGGGTCGGGATAGCGGGGCGAGGAGAAAGAAGGCGAAAAGGGGAGGTCAGGGTGCGAGACTTATTTGCTTACTGTTGTTATTTGCTTATAGTGTATTGTGCTTCTCTGATGTTAAAATTATTGTATATTTATGTAAAGTGCTACTGTAAACCAAACGTATCTTTCTGTAACGTTCCTTAAATAACTTCACTTTTTTCGCCTACTTCTTCTTCGTCATTTTCTTCGCTTCTTTTATTTTCCCTCTCCCTCACAAATTTTATCATTTTTACTTTTTCACCCCTTCCCCTGTACGTCTTTTCTTTTCTGTTTCACGAAACTTCCCTTTCACTACTATGTACAAATTACTCAGTACTATTAATGTTCGGCCCTAAGCCGCCATCCTCATTGAAATTTTTCTGGGTTTACTCAATTGCTTAAGGCGTATGGTCCCTAGATTTGTTCTCTCAGACGTAAATGTACAGCTTGTCCTCCCCTCTTAAAATATTATTACTCTAAATGTATGTAAATTCAATGATTAGGCGGAAGAGCAGGCCCTATGACCTGAGCCTCGCCATTAATGAAGACATTATTATTATTATTATTATTATTATTATTATTATTATTATTATTATTATTATATTATTATTAGAGAGCAGAGAGAAGAGAGCAGGGCGGCGAGTGCAGAGCGGAGAGAGCATGGAGGAGAATGCAAGGAGGAAAGGTAAGGGAGAGAGAATAAGTCGGAAAGGAGACGAGTAGGACCGATGGGAGCAGGTCGGGGAGCAAACGAGCAGAGCGGAGCGGGATGAGGGGGGCAGGGCAGAGTAGAGAGCAGGGCTTGAAGGGACTGTTTAGTCAGTAGAGAGCAAAATGAAGCGAAGCAGGACGGCTGAGAACGAAGGGGGAATGGCGGAGCTGGGCGGGGTCGCAAGGAGGGGCTG
>BOPP01000021.1:2138378-2152694 GCA_017312745.1 Gryllus bimaculatus
GTGAAGGCGGAGCAAGCGGTGATAGACGAAGAGTATTACGAGGCGAAAGATGTGTGTGTCTGGGCGAGTGGCTTTAAAACGTTGGAGAAAGTGGAGGACGAGGCTATTCGCAAGGGGGTGCGGTTGGGCACCGCGGGAAGGAACAGAACGCCCTGACGCGGTGATCGTCACGACGTGAAACCGTCTACTGGACTCAAAAGAAACTAATGGATTTCAGAGGGAGATAGAATGGTTTTTTATCGTGACGAGAAAAAGTTGGCCAGGGATGCAATTTAAGAATTTATGAGTTAATTTATTTACCAATTAAAAGATAAACCGTTATAGAGGAGGAAAGCTATTCACTAATTCCCTAAAGCCGAAAAGTCGCAAAGAATTAATCAATTGAAAGTTTTGGCTTTGAATCATACTGTTTCCCATGACAAGCTACAATTTTCAGTTGTTTCACACTCGGTTTAATTTTAATCTTCGATATTACTTTAGTTTTGGCGTTTTCTCGAATATATTCATGATCTCCATGGTGAGTGGTTGTTACAATACACTCATTTTTGTAGTAATTGAGAACTTCGTTCCTTTTTGGAGAAACTATTATTACATATAGATGTTGTATGTTTTTTATTAATGTATCTGTATGTTTACGATTGTAATGAAGAAATGACACTTAGCAATAAATAAGCGATAAATAGAAGAATAGCTATTAATAGGAGTGTTTGTCGCTCAGTGCTGTTTCTTCACTGCTAACAGAATAGAAAATATAAGATACAAAACCAAAAATATCTTAAAAAGAATTTCCCTAGCGTCACTGTAATTATATTGCATAGCAATTAATTATTAATGCAAATGTAGCATAAACCGCCAGAGAAAATCTTTGAGTTCAATCAAACGAGTAATATGAGCTTCCAGATGAAGGAATGTAGTAGTGACATTCGATTTTATTGAACCCCATTTTATAAGCCATATTGGATATACCAACAACAATAATAACAATTATATGAAACAGATCACAGAGTGTGCACCGTTACTTAATAACCTAACGAGCCCTCTCTCTTTACGAACTTCATCAACGAAATTATACAACCACACCGACCCCACAATCAAAAATATGTATTATCGAGTTTAAAATAAATTCATACATCCCACAACTCGAGCACAGTGGCCTCCGAGCTGTCACCGGCTGATCCAAACTCGGACCCCTAAGGGCCACCGGCGAAGTGCGCGACCCCGGGAGTGGCAACCCTGCCTGGGGGAGGGCCCAAGGGCGCTGGCGAGGGCGAGGGGCGACGTGAGCGAGGGTGAGGGTGGCGGGAGTCTGCCATAAATCCCAAGCGCGTCGCGCCGCTTATAAATCTCGCGTGGGCGTGAGTCGAGGCTCGAACACGCTACCCGCGGTGTCGGCGGATGCCGCGACGTGAACGAGGCCAAGCCGATGGCGATGACTGCGGAGATGGCGGCGGCAGAGACGGAAAATACTGGGTCACGCGGTAAACATTGCACGTTAAGGAAAGGGCAAAAATCAAAGGTTGGAATGCTTTCACGCTCTGTGGGTTGGAGGGGATATGTTTTCCGAGAAGACGTACGGACAGGTAGGTTAGATATAACGTAGGTTAGATGTAACGTAGGTTAGATGTAACGTAGGTTAGATGTAACGTAGGTTAGATGTAACGTAGGTTAGATGTAAAGATGTTGGACGGTAATAATAGAGAGTGTGAATGTTCCGACGAAAGTGATCTGGGTGATGGTGATGATTGCGGAGTTGGCGATGGTGGCAACGGAAAAGACTAGCACGGATACAAATAATTGCATGTTTAGACATGAGTAGAAAAACAGAGGGATTGGACGCTTTCATACACGAGTGGGTGTGAATCCGCATGTGAAAGGATCTTATTCGTCTTTCATATTGTGAAGACGGACGGGGAGGCGAGCTAAATTAATAGTAATAATAGTGTGACTGTGTTATTCGGAAGGTAGAAACGAAAGTGGCCAACGCGATGATGATGGCAGATAAAGCCAGTTATAGGATCACGTGGGATATATTTCACCTCAGAAATGAGGGGAAAAGCATCAGACAAGAGAATGTGGACACATGCGTTGAATTACGTGATACAATCTTCACAAATACCTTTTTTATGACAAGACGGCGAGCTGTATAAATAGTAAATACTGAGATTGTGATGCGTGGAAGAAAATGGAATCGCAGTATATTAATATGAAGGAAATGAAACAGCAAACAAATCAACGGATACCACAATGATATAACGTAAATAATTTAAAAGCAACATTCGAAAAAAATGTAATGTAAAGAGGGAAGCAGTGCTAGAAGTGTGGAGAACATTAAGACACCCTAGAATGCCAGTGCTGTGCGAAGGTACTAGAATAGACAGTACCGTATACAAGGTACTAGAATAGACAGCGCCAGAAAAAAGGATGTGATGGTTTAGAACCAGTGGGAACGTTGTCACAAAAAAGGGTGGCGGAAAGAAGAAGAGACGGCGAATAGTTCTAATAAACGAAACTACTTTTAGCGCGGTCCAATAGAGATGAGTGTTTCAGCAGATACACGTCAAATCTGTCTTAGTGTATAAAGATGATAGAGGATGCAAGCAGTCTTAGATGCGAAGAATAAAGAGGCGACTGTGCAGAGTAGATCTATTGGTTGAGAATGGAGATGTAAAATCAGGGGATATATTAGAGGCTGACATAATGTATATGTAGTGACAAAATATGTGAGAGCAGAAACAAGATGAGACGAATACGTTTTTGCATAGAGATGGCAAAAATATTGCTATGTTTAGATGCATTTTGTGGTTGCGGATTGCTTCAATCGCGAGGTAATAATCGTACGGCGACTGTAGTAAAGGACACTGGCAGACTCACAGCCATGGTTTGACCCAGCCGTGTCAAGGATGTATTGTAAGGAAATGCCTCAGGAGGTGACTCCCGGTGTCCATCGATCAGGAGATAATGGGTCCCTGTGATAACACTAGCAGGATCACACGACCTAGGCTCACTCAATATAGCAACAGCATAGAAATCGTGTTGAATACAAATGACAGAACAGGCGGGTACATTTGTCCACGGTCTGAAGAGATGTATCACGTGGCGATGGCAGGGGTAGGGTTGAGAGGGCATCACGGCCAGTGATGAGATGGATGTCAGAGACAGCAAGGGAGTGAGTTCCCCATGTTGTGGGCTGAGAAAACGGATCACGTGGCGACGGAGCAGGCGAGACTTGGCGAGCGTTAGACGGCGGCGCGAGGGGGCGGGGCGGAGGCGGCTGCGCCATAGCGTGTCCGCCTGACACGTGTTACACGTTTACTGCAGCTAAGCAGCCGCCTCGGCCCCGTAAATTGGCCAGGCCAGGCCGCCAGCGCCGCCCACCCGTCAGGCTCTCACACTCCCGCCCACACCCCTCTCTCGGCTTCCCCTCCGCCCCGCACTACGCCGCCGCTGTTGCCAATTCCGCTGCCTCTTCCGACGCCTGGCGATCGCCGTCCCCAACGCAGCCTCACCCGCCCAATCTACATCCGCGCACCAGCACTCTCCCCCTCCCTCACCACCGTCACAGCTCCCCAAACACCGCCGCCGCAGTTCCCCACCATCTCACCGTCATTACCTCTACCTCCACCCCACCCCATCCCGCCTATAATTGTTCTCTCTGCGACCACCGCTCCTCCATCAATGTTGTCACCGCCATCGCCAACATAGATAACGCCGCCTCCGCTGCCCGTTCTCTCATTTTTACTTCTACCTCTCCGTTTCCGTTCACTGCTCCACCACTGCCACTGCCTGCGCTGTCGGCATCGCCACCAACTGCCTCTGCCGCCTCTCCTCACACTCTTTCACCTTCATTCCACCCTATCCATCCACAGCTTCGCTTCTGATATCAACACTTTTTCCGTCACCCCCGACGCCGCCATCATTGACACCGCTACCCCTGACACTCTCTTCCATCCTCCATCACCCACGTCGCCGGCTCGGAGTTGCCGTTCACTATCTCGTCTTCATCCCCTCTCTCCCATTGGTTTGCTGATTTTCCTCTGCCGTCAAGTTTGCTGCAATCGTCGTCCCCAACACCATCATCACCAACCGTCACCGCTTCCATCCCTATTCTCGCCAACCTTCATTAAACCCACTGCATTTTCTCCATCTCCACTGTCACAGCCTACTCTGCTCCGTCCCCGCTGCCAACAGGGTTGCCGCTACCGCCTCTTGCTTCTGCGCTCTTTCCCCACACCAACACCCACAAAAACGCCCCCCCCCCGACACGTCGCCGCAGTTGCCTCCCTCACTCCTTACTGTCGCTTTTACTCCTTCCTCTCCATCACTGTCCATTGCGCCACCAACGTCACTATCATAACGATCACCTCTACGAGTACTCCTACATCCTCCTGCTCTTACTCTTTACTCACTCCCCGTCACCCACGCCGCCGCCCCACCGACGCTGTTGTTCTCCCGCTCATCGCCGTCCACTGAGCCATCCAAGCCACCATCACCACTGCAGCTCCCCCTACATCCTCCTCGTCCTCACACCATCTCTCGCCCTCTCCTTCACCCGCTCCGCCGCCCCCGGTCTCAGGATTTATGAGCGCTCCTTTCCAATTGCGAAAAGAACGCCGCCGGCTCGTGAGGAGCGCGCCGCGCCGGCCTCCCCGCTGCGCCGCTGTTGCGCCGAGAAGCTGCTCGCGGGAAACGCTCGAGATAAACACGCGGAGGAGATGCACAGCGGGGGGGGGGGCGACCGGGGAAAGGTATACGACTTCCCGTGTGAATCGTTTCTCCACAGACAGACTGCGGCTTTGAACGGTATGTTTCTAACGTTGAAAGCAACAGGGGTCTTCTTGTGTGGTAGGTACATGTGGTTATGTTGGAAAAATATACGTATTCTCAATTTTTGTTTCTCATTTCTGTAAATTGCGATTATCCAGTGATTGCTAAAGAATTTAAAACTTAAAATTTATTATAAATAAAGCGCTAGGTACCATACCAAAATAACTAAATGAATAAAAATTACAATATGCTACATATTCATATAATGAGGCATACTATTCATTGACCGAAAATCGGACAAGCACTAATACTATAACAAAGTACTTGGCTCTAGTCTGTACCATTAACATTGCAGGGTAGACATGAGACGTATGCCTAGATAATTCAGATAAAATGTATTGTCTTTTCTGGTGGAGAAAAAAAACAATAATACGATTTTTACCATTATATTATCGTCCCTAAAACTACAAGTCAATATAATTATTTTTAATAATAAATTGCAGTTTACCATTACTTTTCATTGAATGAATGCAACGTATAGTATTCTTGTAAAATATTAAGAAACTTGCGAAAATAAGACATAGTTGGGAACAGTTCGTAACACCTTTAGATTCGCATTCTCTCTTCAACGGCATTTGTCTTGAAGCAACCACAAAATCTCAGGCACTAGGCGCTTCTAGGAATTCCACACCGCCACATTTTAAAGCAAAGCTTCAAGCCGAAATAACAGAGATATACGTTTGAGAAGGGATATCAAAGTGTACTTGCTGAAAAGAACTCCCTATTTTATCTCTTATTTTGTTTTGTGAGAAAATAATATTGGCAGCAATTATAATTCATAGACACGAATGAATAATCAACAAAATAGTATCTAATACAATTTGTATTTTTCAAAAAAAATTGTAAATCAAACTTTTTACACGAGTTATTTGAATGTTCTATTTTATCTACTGTACTTTGTTGCTAATTTCAAGCAAAGAAACCATTAAATAATCTCAATTCAATATTTTACTCTGATATTTTCAGATGTAGAATATCCCAATAGTTCCTTTCAGGAACTTTGAGGTAAGTATCTTGGCATCATTACGCGTACTTCGTGCTCTCGACACCTGCCACTTGACACGTATTAGGGTTAGGGATGAAGAAGAATGAGCAATGAGCGTGTTGAAAGTCAAAGCGTGTTCTAGGTCAGTAAGAGGTTAGTGATTTTGGCCTCACTCACAGGAAACCCAGTTTTCGATTCTGGGTCAACTAAGAGAAACTGAGTTATTTACATAATTTTATATTCAATATAGTTTAGCGACTTCTATCCACCCAGACACTCTAAAGTCAAAATGCTGATTTGAATCATTATCAATATAACTAAAACGGCACCCTTAAAAATCAAGTCATGCGTATTAAATCGACTTCTACGGAATAAAACTCAATGAAAGTATATGTTTTTGAAGCGTAATTGATTATAATTCTTAGGCAGAAGGGTTTTCAATTTTACTCTTCTCTTTAGGTTTGTATTTAACAAAAGAATATTTATTTCACTGTTAGTTTTATTAGTATGTAGATGTACAGAATATTACATAAAATGTTGAGAAAAAAATAAAAAATTCAAAATGTATTCCTTAGAATTTACAAATGCTAGTAGTGTACGGTAGAGTTGCCAATGGCTAGATCAAGCCAAAACTAACAGTAAAATCTTAGTGAAAACGAATACTCGCACCTCGGAGAAAGACGTTGAAGAAACGGCAGGTGGAAGAAAGCATCCAAGATATGGCGCACAGATGTTTTAGAGTCATATATTGGTTGTGAGCGGCCATAAATATGGAAATGATAGAGGTGGAGAAGACGTTGGCTCTACTTGAAGTGGCAGCTGGAGGGTCTCTGACGACTTCGCGCAAAAAGGCTGTGGTAGACACACTGGCAATCGTGGGTGGTAACATTGAAACAGGGTGAAGAAACATGGTGCCGAGAAAATTACCTGGCTGAGTGAAGTTAGAGAGAGAGAGAGAGAGAGAGAGAGAGAGAAGATGGAGGGAGAAGGGAAAAAAGAGACGACGATAAGTAAAGGAAAATGTAGGAAGAGATTGTTGAGATACGATGACAAAGCATTAGCCTTGGGTGAATTAGGACATGAAGAGAAAACGGAGAGATAAGTAAATGGGTCTGGAGAGAGATTACGGACACTGACAGAGGGACACGGTCGGGAACAGGAGAGAGGGAGAAGTGGAGATGGGGCAGGGGAACGGAGAGACTGGGGTCGAGAGATAGGAACATGAAAGGGGTGACTTGCGCGGAGAGACGAGAGTGTGGAATAGGTGACAAGAAACGGGTGCGCAAGGACAAGATTTGGGGCAAGGTTTGGGGCAAAGGCTGGGAGACCGAAACTCGAGCGACGAGAACGCGCGGACGACAGATCGGGGAACGAGAGAAATCACATTGAAGATAAAGTATATTGGGATATTAGGGAAATGATGTTGAAGATTAAGTAGATTGGAGAATGAGGGAAATGATGTTTAAGATGAAGTAGATTGGGGTATTAGGGAAATGATGTTGAAGATGAAGTAGATTGGGAATGAGGGATACGATGTTGAAGATGAATTAGATTGGAGAATGAGGGATATGATGTTGAAGATGAATTAGATTGGAGAATGAGGGAAATGATGTTTAAGATAAAGTAGATTGGAGAATGAGGGAAATGATGTTGAAGATGAAGTAGATTGGGGAATGAGGGAAATGATGTTGAAGATGAAGTAGATTGGGGAATGAGGGAAATGATGTTGCGGATGGGGGAATGGGGAACGAGAGGGAGGAGGAGGAACGGCTTGACGAGGACGGGGGCGCCGAGATGAGGGTGCGCTCGCAGTCACGCGATAGAGCGCGCTCAACGTCGCGGTGGCCGTCGTTAAAAGGCGTAAAAAGAGGCATAAAGCGCGTCATGTTAAAACGTATGTGCCCAACGTTACGGCTGGACGTGAGCTTTCGAATAGCGCTTTTTCCACGACTAGGTATAACGACTTTATGCACGCTGAGATATATGACAGATTTCTCGGAACTACAAAGGGCTCAGACGCTTTCATGGGAATAGTTTCAATAGTATTCCAGCAAAGGCATTATTATATGTAAAAATGAGTACCTGACGCCATTTTATTAGGCATTGAAGTTTATTAATGCTTGAGATCTTTTTGCACGTAAGACATATAATAGTGCACATATCAATACTATTTCATTTTTAATAATAACATTAAATAAATCCTGGTAAATAATTTCATAGTTTCACATGATACGAAGCAATTTTACTGTTACTTTCTCAATATACTAACAGGATTAATAAAATGGAAATAATTTTCAATTGTTATTCTATTTATTTTATTTATGCATCAACTTTCACTGGATTTTAGTTTCAATATTATGAAAATACAAACTCGTAAATTCTACAATGTCCTTCTAAAGAGGCGGTACATCCTCAAACATATTAAAACATATTAAAAACAAACTAAAACTTGTTGAGGGGAACAACTATTTCTGAGTGTAACAACTATTACTTTGACTTTCGGAATTCCAAACACATATATTCAAGATCCTGGGGGTAAAAAACGTTCCTTCACTTTGTGAAGCTGATAAAAACATTTAGACAAATAAATAAATAACAAATAATTTTTGTACTATCGTTCTTTTCAAATTGATTCAACGAACTGCCAAACACAAACTTTGAAACAAATAAACCAATTATGTTTTTTATTGCATTTGACAGCACAGAGCTATCGAACCTATGGCAATGTTGCGTTTTAAATTTGAACTTCTGTCTATCGTAGGTATCATTTGAAAACATTTATATTCTTCACTTGTTTTATGATCTCACAATATTTCAAATGTATCATGTAAAAATTTCAACTAAAGAAAAACAAAATACTGTTTTTTTCGTTTTCCCAAGGCTTTCTCAATCGTTTTCCAAGTTTTTGAAACTCCCTTCAGAAATTATCAGAGTCAATTGAGATATAGGTCAAATAGATTTTGGAAGAATTAATAAAGCTAATTTTAATGTTTACAATTTTTCTTTGGATAAGCATGACACAGATATTGCACTGGCTCCCAGTCATAAGACTGCCACGTTAATGAGATTTGTAAACAAAACGCTAGAATTTAGGCAGTACAATACTGGACATCATCATTAACGACATCTAATCAGAAGCCATTTTACTTACATATCATTATCATGAAGACTAATATGCGGTTCTTTCGTCCTGCGCTCGCCACATAGCGAGAGGTCCTCGAGAAAATTTTGATGGCTCGCAGAGAAAGCTGTACCTATTTTTCTTTTTTCCTTTCATAAATTAAAAATTTCATACAAAAATGTTGAAACTTGAAAGTGCTCTAAACAAACATGATTCAATAACATACTAATATATAATACATTAATTAACTTCACGCATTTGGTAATATTTAAACTAAACAGAGAATTTTGATAGAATGAACTAAAATTTAAATCCATTAGCATTATTATTTTGTTAAAATTATGTGTACGTCTGTTAAAATGTACCATACTACGTAAGTATGTTGTACTTTTAAAAATGGAATTTTTCTGATACTCTTAGTTATTTTAAAAATATATTTATCTTTTTAATAAATGCAAATTAGCCGTCCGAAAAAAATGTATATTATAAATGTGGATGCTTTGTCCAGAAAATTAGCAATCGCTGCTTCAGCCTTCGTGCTAGAGACGCCGTAGGAAGCTCTTTACGGTAGTCGGCAATATGCACTTGCTCCACTGCAGTGGCCGGCCCCGGGAACTGCATATAAATAATAAATTCGCGATAATTCCCCCTGACGCCGCCGCAACGCAGACGCCTGTGTGCACGCAGAACGCGTGAATGCGGAAAAGGATGGGGGAAATGCAGCGGACACTGCGGAAGGACGTGGGGCAGGACTGAAATAGAGACGAAGTGCTTGAGCTCGTACGCATGCTAGGCACTCAGTTGTGGAACACTTGGTATGATGGGAAAAAATGCAAACAGAGCAATATTTCGAAAAAAGAAAAATTTAATTTTTTTTCCATTTTCCATTTTAGTTATGATATGATTTATGCAAAATGAGATTTCAGGGACATTAAACAAATAGGATTTTTCCAACTTAAATATGAGAGACACGAAAATGTAAAGAATACCTTTGCATTAGTATAAGGGCTTATACTATTAAGTATAATATTTTTTCAAAATACTGAATATAATTGTGGATTAAATAACTCTTTGGAATTTCAAACGGCGAATGCAGGCAAAACGCGATAACCAAACGGAGTAAAACATGATAAGTTCTTAAATAATAATAATAATAATAATAATAATAATAATAATAAAGATAATAAGAACAATGTTAATAATAATAACTAATTATTTCTCTAATTTTTGGTATTCACTTGAATCAATTCTAGAATGAAAAGTTTCTTGCACTAGGACTCTGAAAAAAAATTAGTATATTCACCTCTCCAATAAAGGGAACATTTACAGTTTAATAAATAATCATTTTCTTTAGATGATTACTATAGAAATAATTTTGCTCTTATACTATTCAATTGTATGTAATCGTCACTGAAGATAGCCCAATCTATCTTCCCGACAAAACGACAGTAAATAGTTGCAAATACCGTAATTTAAACCAAATTTTTAGTTTTATTGTTTCATGATTTGTGGTTAAGTGATAATCATTCTTCTATAAATATATCAAAAAGTGCAAAAAATAGTTTTAAAAATTATGTCTTTAAAGAATGATTAAAACATAAAAGAAAAAGGATAACGCGTTAAATCCTCTTGTAAAAATGTACTTCAAAACATGTTTCTTTGACGTCGATATGATTAAAAAATATTTGCAAAATGTCCAGCGATGGCAGAGGAACTTATGAGAACAGTAGGAGCCTCCCAGTGAGGAAGGGTGGGCTACGAGGCTAGTGGAGGGGCGTTCCAGAACCTGACACACAACGGCGAAGACTTACAGTACCTCTGGGACTTCAGTGTGGGATGAGAGAGGAAGCGAACATAGCCGAACGGTGGAACGGGCAGAAAGCCTGAACACAAGGCGCAGAAGAGTGAAAGCGACGGGAATGGAGGCAGAAAAAATATAGTTACAAGAAATGGAAAGTTAAGGAGTAACAAAGTTGGCAAAATAGTTTGCAAAATTCGAAGGAAAGGCAAACAATAAATTCATAGAACTGAGAAGAAAGTCATGTCTGAGAGCTGAGGTAGAGGACAATTCGAAAAATATAACGAGGTATAGCAGGAGAGGTGGTACAAATGCAAATTTTGGAAAGTTGAGTGGGGCAGAGAGTGGGAAAGAGAGGAGAATGAGAAAAAGAAGGAAACAGTGAAAATGGGGAAGATGAAAAGTGATAGAAAAGAAGCGAAAAGCGCAGTTTCTCCATGAGTATGAGTATGAGGTGGAATTTTTTATTTATGAAATAGAAAATATAGCATTTAACAACGCATCTGATTCGACCTAATCAAGGTGTTATATTTAAACCACTACTCTCTCTTATCAAACACAATCTGTAATAGGAGAATTCAGCAGGGAGCGTGCACTGAAAGCACAAAATTAATTAAAATAATTTATATTTTGTGCATTTTGAAACTGTTGGGCATAATTTTATTCATAAAATATCACTGTTAGTTACTACTTTTACATTGAAAATATTCAGATAATTAAATCACAATGAATTTATCAAAAAATTACCTGTGCACTCGTGGTATTACCTGCGATATGTGTATTTTGACCTCGTACATGGGACTTCATTTCAACACTTATTCAGCTAACGACAATCCGCTCTTTGGAGACTCTAACCGGATGGTCCCAAGGTTCGAGTCCCTACAGTGACGGATTTTCGACACTAGGGTCAGCTGGGTGGAAATTAGCAATAGTATGGAGGAGAATTCTAGCGGCCGGCTGTTTGAACGGTAGTTTCCCGTGGTTTGAACAATGTCAGGCGAATGCCGGAGCAGTTCCCTAATAAATGAGCCACGGACTGCGTGCAATATTTCTTTCGTCTTCTTTCTACTAACTTTCCCCTTTCACACACAAACACTTACATACACTACACTACACTACACTACCCTACCAACTAAGTCGGGAGGCGTGTCGGGAGATAACAACTTGCCCCGACTGGGGCGGCGGTACTCCGCTGGTTGAGATACCTAGAGCGGAAAACCCCGCAAGCCGCCGTGTAGGTCGGCGCGGGAACTCACTATCGAGTGGGAAGACTGCCACCATCACCTCCCAGGTGAAAGCATTCACTACACTAACGGAACAAACGACCTAGCATTTGACATGCCCGGAAACATCAGTCAATGAACAACGCCCATCGATTTCCACGAGTCCCCCGCGCTGTCATTGCGGTGCGGTGCGGAGTGGAGTGGAGTGGAGTGGAGTGGCGTGGAGTGCGGGGCGTGAGCAACGCCCGCGCGCGGCGGCCGAGGGAGGTGACAGGCGCCGGAGGAAACGAGGGCGCCCCGTGGCGAGGCCGGTCGATATTCTTCCACGGGGGCCGACCCGCTCGCCGGGGCAGGAGGGTATCGACCTTCCACGCTCGAGCAGGCGGGCGGACGCGGCCACTCGCCGCACACAGCCCCAAAGGGACACGAATAGACGCAATGCTTATTAAGAATCTGAAATGTTTAAAACACCGCGGGTTTTCTTTCAACAGTTATACCAAACTATTTCCCATGCCATATTACAAATAATTTTTCTCCCTTCCAATTAACGACAGTCAGATTTCATAAGCTAATACTGTTTATTCATTTAAATCCTCTATAAAATTGAAATCAATGTTTCAGAAGCTCTTGCGCTTTCTTCATCAGGTGATCTATAAGGTATTTAATTCGAAGGAAGAACAGTATACAATACTGAGCGTTTTCGCTTAGAGCATTAGAGTTTTCTAATCAACCGTATTCAACCAAGCCATAAATAAACTCTTTTGAAGTCAAAAACACTCAATGTAAATAATATTTTAAAATTAATATAATTAATCTTTATGTTCCTTAATTGTTTGCTTGGTTTTGTTGCAATACAAACTTGTTACAATTTGTTCACTTGGAGTTGCAATCGATCTACCAAAAGCAGTCGTTTCGACGCCCGACGTAAGAAAGCGTGGGCGTGAGAGATTATAGTTAGCAAAGCCTGTGCATTTTTTAACGGCAAAGATCAATGAGTGCCACTTTTGTAGTTCCCTGTTCTTTCTGTTGCGGCCAAAGTTTGACACGTTTCCAGTTGAATTCATTTAATTTCTGGTCAACTTTAATATTTTTTTAGAGAATTGAATATAAAAGCCCGTAATAAATTGTGGGTATGGCATACGCAGGCTGGGAGTTCATTTAATTTGAAGATTCCGTGATCTTCTTGAGTCATTAGTTAGCATATTTTGTTATAAAATTTGCTTATTACAGTTAGTGCAGAAGTAACTTATAATAATGAAATATGATCTTGAATTTTGTGCCATTATATCAAATGTACTAATTCTAGAAATGCCGAGCGTTATGGCCAAGCTTTGCGGCTCTAGCCTACTGTTGGCTGGGAGGTCATAGGTTCGATCTCTGCTAAGCGTCGAAAATTTACTGTTTTCTTTGGTCTAACGTAGAAAAAAATCAGATCAATTCCCATTCGCAGCATTAAGAATAATAATTCAAAAAAGTCCAAATTTGATTTAAAAATACGTTCCTATTTCTAATTGAAATCCGTAAAGGACACTGCCAGCACGCGAATTCTTTCTTCTTTGATACTCCATTCCGTTTAACTCATTCATCTTTCTGGTTCACTTCATTGTTCCTCTTCTTAAATTGGATCATCTCCTTTCTCGTGGTTCATTCCACTTTTAGTATGTTAATTCTATATGGAATAGAGAAAAATTGCTTTAAGTGAATTTCTGATACATCTAATTGTAAAATTATACGTTGAAAATAAACGAAAGCATTTCAAAATTGAATTGAAGACGGGTCACAATAATTTAATGAAAAATTTCTATTTTCTTTTTTATCTTACGTAATGCATAGAGTACATCTGTAGTTAAATTGTTTTGAAGAATACAAAATACTGAACGAGAGTTTGAACGAATGACATCCCCATATGAAATGGAAAACTCAACTGAGGAGCTACTGCTTAATGTTGGAGCAGAACAACTAAAATATGCATGATGATGATGATGATAATGATGCTACGTAATCGGGACGTGTATAGAAATAAAAACAAAGCTTTAAAAATGATTATTTGTAAATTATAATTTAGTAGAATTATATTTCCTAATGTTGTATAGAATTATTTTACTAAAAATTGAATAAAACACATGAATGGAGAAGAGATAATTGAAGGAGAGGAAGAGTCCAGGAAAGGAAGTGCTACATGTACAATAATATTTCTTTCCTAGTATTTCAGTTGAAAATCATGCTCCGATTTTCTTTTTCTTTTTTCTTTTTTTTTTTTTTTTGAAGTGCCAAGCATGCTCGTGACGCCATTTGGAACCACTGTGTGGGTTCGCGGGGCGAGACGCGTCGAGGCGGGACGGAGTGGGACGGAGTGGGGCGGGGC
>BOPP01000021.1:2182199-2225396 GCA_017312745.1 Gryllus bimaculatus
TATATATATATATATATATATATATTGTTTCCATTTACATTGTATTTCAAATTGATTTACGTAAAATTCCCTGTGTAATTTCGGAAAGAAGATGTACGGGTAGTACATAAACTGGATTCCTTCAGTTCTTCGAAACATAAGGCAAAAGGTAACTGAAAAAAATTGACGTCACAAATATACACAAATACAATTTCATATAGTTAAAAAATCTCTTTTCATCGCGTGTTACATAAAAAAATAAAATATTTGTTGTCATATTTTCAAAATATCCCATCAATTTTTGTAAATCAATGACCCCACAATCGTTCAGTCCTTGACATGGAACTGTATAATTTCAATGAGTATTACGTTATTTGATTTAATTCAAACTAATGTGGAAATAATCAAATTTGAAATTAATAATAAATAAAGTTGATTTTCAAGCTGAAGTTTTTATAAATTAGAATTGAATGTTTTTGAAACGGTACGTCGCAGAGGACACTTCTATGAGCATGCACTAAGTGCCAGAGATGCAGCGCAGCGCCGTGCAGCGCCGGCCGCGTGGGCGAGCAGGCAGCGCGGGGGCGCGCGCGCGCGTCGTACTCACAGTAGCGGTTCTTGTCGGCGCGGGCGCCGGGCGCGCCGAGCAGCAGCAGCAGCAGCGAGGCGAGGCCGCCACGCAGCAGCACAGGGGCGCGTGGGCTGCCGTCCTCGGGGCCCGCGCGGCGCGCGGGGGGCCGCGGGGCCGCGCGGGGGCCGGGGCCCGCGGCCGCCAACGCAATGGCGCGCGCGAGGGCGGCGCTACGCCCGAGGGCACCCCGCGCGCGCCGCAGCAGCCCCGCTCACCGGGCGCGCATGCGCGCCGCGTCGCCGCCCTCCACGACGGACGTCCGCGCCGACGTCCGCCGACGCTGCGCTCCTCCGACCGCCTGCCGCCGCCGCGCCTTAACCGCCTTACTCTGCCGCCCGGAGCCTCCTGAGCGCCGCCTGCAGCCGGGCTTTTCCGTCGCGCGTGATCGCGCCGCGCGGCCGCTGTGCAATATCCCGGCGCAGCGCGCCCGTCGCTCGACACTCGCCGACTCAGCGCCCGCCCCGCTCCGCAGCCGCGCTCGCCCCCGACCACTGGCGACGCGCGCTATCGACCCTGCGGACGTCCTGCACCTGGCCGCGCTGCCGCCACACCGACGACTGTCGAGGGCGGTGGAGCCCGGCGCCATCGCGCCTCCCGCGCGTCGCCCGCGTGCCACGTGCGCGCCCGCGCCCGCGCCCCGCCGCCGCCCCCTCCCGCGCCGCCGCCCGCGCCGTCGAATACGCGCGCGGGGACGGGCGGCGCAGCGCCCCTGGCGGGTCGATGCCGGAAACAATGGCGCGATTTCTTCGGGCGCATGCGAAATGGAGGCAGCGATTAACCCCCGTCTATTTTCTTAATCCCTTTTTCAATTACATCTGCACTCACGTCACTGACGAAAACGCCTATTTCCCTTTTTTTGAAATTATGAATGAAATGAATTAACTTTAGCAGGGAAATGATTGGTCGTTGAAATCTGGGATACGCGGCGCCAACGAAAACTGCGCATGCGCATTGCGACTTTCGCCGATGTCCGCGCATGCGCCGTTATTTTTCAAAAAAATGTTTTCCCTCCAGAGGAAATTCACGAATGTTCGCATTAAACCATAAATACATGAATTACGAGTAATTCACTTCTCGCTCAGCACGGTCTTTGCGAAAAAAGTTACTCAATATAGTTCAGTCATCACGCGCTACTGTGTTATTACTTTGCAATTTTACATAAATTTCTTACCTAAGTCGTCTTGAATTTGCGTCATCTATTTTCATGAAATTTCTTAATAATATGATCGTTTTCGTTACTCATTCAAATGTAGTTGGTTAAGTTTTCTTACCAAAAACACTTCAACTCAAAACTACATCTGTAATATTCAAATTGAATAGGTCTCCAGGGTTTATTTTAAACAATATTAAAACGTATCAGTCAAACGCAAGCAAAACTATTCCGTATTAAATACATTTTTATTGCTCCCTCAACCTGCAATCGTTTTTATGTCTTGACGTCAATAATCGATGGTATAACTTTAAAAATGAGAAGAAAGTGTTTCGTGAGTTTGAAGAGGTGAGTACAGAGCGGTGGGGATCAATTCGGTTGGTCGTGACCCAACTAGATTTTCTAGCGCGCCTGAGTTAGTACCTAAACAAGAAAATGAAAGAAGTTCTTTAATTTTAACGCAAAGCGTGCGATACAACTTGAAACGGGTTGAAGGAAGGAAAAGGATAATAAAATGTAATTTATTACTCTCCTGACGAACTCCCTTTAAAATTCACAAAATCCTGCTTAAATATGATGTAAAACGTTGCCTTTCACAAAAGTAGTTTTTCTGTAATTAATCGGGATATTAAAGCCCTCGCAGGCTCGTTGGTAAGCGTGCTAGCTTTTTACGGCCCAACCCTGGGTTCGATTCCCCGTCGCAGAAAAATTAATTGTGCGCTTTTCTTGCAATGTCCCAATATCTGTGCTGCTGTGTGACGATGAGAAAGCTCACTTCTCAGTTGAGAAGACCAGAATTCAGGGCAGGGATGGCTACGTGCTAACCACGCGTATCCCTTAACCCATGGTCTCATGGGTGGGACGCTGCTGGTATGTCTGCGAAGAGCTATTGTGCCAAAGTATATACATACAATTGGGATATTAAAAATTCAAAGTAATAAAATAATGTAAATAAATAGGATTAACATTAACAAAGTTAAATAAAAAATAATATAATAGGGCAGTCTGGGAAAACTGTAGAAAGTGCCGGTCATGGGATGAAAGGCAAATAATCAATATTTTAATTAGTATAATTGCTCCAGCATATTTTCGTTATTACGAGTGATTTCATATGCGTGTTCTACTCTCCCACTCAGCGTAATGACAGCTAATACCTCTTCTGAATAAACAACGGTTTTAACCAAACCATCATGTCAAATGTATTTTCTCTCTAGTTGGGAGAGATTTCTTGCAATAAAACCGAAATATACTGACCCTCAATAAAAACATTTTTTTCAAAAACACTCGTATTTTTTTATTCGTATATAACAAAGAACGGTAAAAGAAGTGGTACTCAACCCGTTTCCGGCAATTGATTGGTTGATCCTTTCTTGTCTTCAAGAATGTCTACCGCTATTGTCATTAGTCCAGTAGGTGTTGTGCAGATTCATCCCGGCAAGTGTTATTTCCCCCCTAGATGGTGATTCGGCGCAAACCTACACGTCGGCTTATCAGGTATCTCCCACCAGCAGGGCATCGCCCCGGCCGGGACAAACTCTCAGCTGCCGACTGGTCTTTCATCATGTGTGGTAATGTAGTGCATGTTCATATTTGTAATTCAGGGGCGAAAATAGCACAACAAAGATCGAATCGCGGGCCGGTAGTCTGTGATCCGGTTGTTAGGGTTCTTCTTTGGCCTTTGTATAGGGTTGATCGGAGAAATCACGGAAAAATTTCACGAAATGTGAGCTTGAATTTAAAGCAATTTATAAAAAAACTGACAAACGGCTGCAATTCTTTGATTCCACGGATAGAGCAAAAGTCGCTTACAAGAATGACGCATGACTAATTTTCATTGAAATCTCAGAATTTTCAAAAATTACATAAGTTAAAAATAATGTGAGAAAGTATATGCTGTTGCGACACTAATGTTTTAAAAAAGTATGTATAGTAGTTGAGTAATAACAAGAAACATTAACAGAAGGAAAAGTTTCTGTAAGTTGTGCATTCCCACCAGTTCCCTCTTGTTTAAAGTAGAAGGATGTCCCCTTTTGAGCGGCTCAATAAAATCTCCCCATGACTACTGGCTCTCCCACACGCAGTCGAGGCCGAGAAGGCGTGGGGAGTCACAGAGTTGTCGAAAAAATCCAAAGCCTTTGAATAGATTTTCGTCCCGTCAGGTGAGGTTCCCTCGCGAGTTAGTCAATGACGCCCGTGAGCTGCGCTAGTGTCGCCCGAGGTACGACGGCGCGAACGCGGAGCGAGCCGCTCCACCGCCCGCGGAGGCCCCGAAGGGCGCGGAGAGCCGCAGAGAGGCCGCAGGGCGAGCGCCCGAGAGGCCTCTCGAGTCGAGTCGAGTAGAGTGCAGATGCGCGCACCCCGCCCGCCCCGCCCGCCCTCACCGCCTTCGCCCGACGCTGTGCGTGCTGCTTCGCTCGCGGAGTGCTAATGTTAATTGTAGGGCTTGGGATGAACCTCACTTCTGTAACTTTTGTAACCCAGAGACGAAACACAGCCAGGGGACAGTCAGTTCCTCAGTTGTTATGTGTGGCTGCTGAAATCATACGCCGTTAATTATCCGGTTAATGTTCACGTTATACAAAATTGGTGAATAATGTCCAAAGAAGGAACAATACCGAAGCACACTTCTGACTATATCTGCATGAAGTTGACATTAGCCGGCATGAGGTGTCGGGGAATGACAGATACGACATAAACAAGAATTAAACTTCTGATGGGCAGTCTCCAAGAGTTGTGTGGGATATGGTGAGTCTTTCGAGTTTCACTGAGTCAGTCGTAAATTTATATTTAAAGAGTATCACGCAAGCTAATTTAAGTTCAATTTTTGCCTTTCTTGATGTTTTGATATGCATTTTAGTGAAATTATGCATCAGTGAAATTAAGTAAATTCCATATGACGTCTCTGTAAAACGCTAAAGTAATATTATTAAAAGTGCGACGATGTGTATAAAAGGAGTCGTTAACGGCATTAACTATTTGTGGAACGAATGCCATCTGTATTAGTGACTAAAGCTAATTAAAATGAACCTGTCAAACAAATTGTTCAAGTAAAAATTGATAAATATCACCTAAACCACTCCATGTGCCATAAAATTAGGTGAAACTTAAGCACCCTTTCGATAAATCTCGTATGTAAAACCCCATCCTCTTTCCTATCCTTACATATCCATATCAAGGGGAAAATTTATTTACAAAACGTGTTTATTTATTTATTTAAAAAATAATAAATGTAACTTTCAATGAACTTACAGAATACAAAAAACACTGCAATTGATATTTAAAACAAATTTTAATTAAATATTTATTCAGTAATACAGACTTGTATTCTTAGAACAATTCCCCACACTTCCTTGAAAACGACAATTTAAGTAATTGTACAATCTTCCTAAGCAGTTTGATTTTCGTTTTCCTTGAGATTTACAAAAATATTAGAAAAGCTTTTTACTCTGCACAAAGCTACGTAAAGTTGTTCATGCAAAAATCCAGGATCAGACAACCCTTAGAAATGGAAATTGCAATGCAATAAAGTATAGAGAAGTGCCAAACCAGTAAAATATAGTAGAATGTCCAAAACGTTCTCATCCTGAAGATTTTGATGTTAGAAACATTTTGGAGGTCTTTGGCTTCCAATAGCCTATTTCAGGTGGCCCTAGAACGCTCCATTTTGGAGGTACATAAATATTGCTGCCTGAGTGTTGCAGATAACATTTGACATGAATATTTAGATGCATTTTTTCAACAAGTTCTTCACATTTTTTAAAGTTAAAGTGCAATGCATCAAATTCTCTTTCTTGGATACCTCATTTATAAACAGTAGCCGCGCTTGAAGGCCGCAAAACTCATCTACACTACTGAAATAATGTAGGAGAGGCATGCACAAATTCACGCTCATTACAAAATTTTGCAAACTTGACAGAAAATAAATGCAGTTTAACGAAAAAGTAGTCATAGGAAATGCAATCAAGCTATTTCATATCTCACAATAATGTCAAACTGTCTTTGTGGAAGTGAAAGTAAAAAAATTCAAGAAAACAATGTTATCTACAAAGAGCATTATACATTTTGAAAACATAACAGATGCATTTTGAAAACATAACAGATGCATTTTGAAAATGGTCCACAAAAATAAGCAAGAAATCAAGGACTTTATCACCCTACAGATCCCTCAGCTTTTAACGTACGATAACTGAATTTCATACCTACCTACATATCACACGTTAATGATACAGCGTGCATTGAAAGTTTGCTTCATTGTAATGACATCGAACACAAAGACCTGAAATAATACCCGCTAGAAAACAAAGCTACAAACTTTCAATTATACACACACAACAAATTTCCAAGTAAAATAGAAAATGCAAACAGTTAACAAAAGTAATTTACTGAATTTCAAATAGTGAGGAATTTTTTTCGCAGTGCAACGAAATAATTTTCATTTTTATAAATTAATTTACTTTGCCAGACACTAACTCATTGTATTTTAGTTGCATAATGTATTCAAAATGTATATTTAGTTATTAAAACAAATACATCACTCTATAAAATACATATTGAACAGAACTAAAAATAGTATGTGAATAGATATACGAAAGTAGTCTATAAAATAAAACTTTGTTAAATAGTACATTGTGTGTGAATAAAGAAGTATTAAACATTGTATAATATACTGCAATTAATGCGGTATCATATTCTCGTTGCAAACAAAGTTGACTCTTCACCCTTTTCTTAGCACAACGAATTTTAAACGTTTCGTTAAACAGCCACAACAAACAGAAAATTTCAGAAGGAACGAAGAAATCCAGTGACAGAGTTAAAGAATATTCAGAGCAGTTAAAACATACATCATGATTCATTTTACTATATAATATTTAACTTTTTTCTCAAAAATGGGGGTAAAACTAATTAAAAACGCCTCCCAACATTTTGAAAATTAAAATGTCATTAATATAAATTTATCAATCTCATGGAAATGCATTTTTTCATGTGAAGACTGATGTTTATTTCACTGGAAATGACTATTTTTAATTTTCAAATTGGATGTTTTGAAAATAAAACATTGCTTTGTAGTATACCACACGACATTAGTGAACCAAGTGAATGGAAATTTAATTGCAATTAATGTCTCAAATAAACATTTTTATAAGAATTATATTATACCACCAATTCGACTGTGTAATGCTAATTTACACGCACAATATCACTACAAAGCACGCGCTGCAAACAAGCTTCATTAACGAAAGCCACATTGGAACGCAGGTTGCAAGACATAAAAGAGATGAATTGTGAATTTTTACAACAGTGAGCAATACATTTGCCTTATTACCCATACATTTCTTACCTAAATGGAAGATAGGTATCTCTTGAAAGTAAGTAGAATAGTTTACTCTTACTTGCATAAACGCCTAGCACCAATTCGAATCCAGCGCCAATAGTTTTGAATCTATAGAACAACAACTTTACTTACTGCATCGCTATTTTTCAGAATTCCTGTTCCGTTTGTTCATGGTATGTCTGGATATGGCTTGGGAAAGATTCACGTAGAAAACACAAGATATGTCAGAGAGTTGTTTATTCCTCGGCATACACAAGAACGAGAGAGAACCAAATCGAAGAATGGTCGACCAATGTCAAAATCCAGAAGATGTGCCTGGTTACGCTGAAATCGCCGCAGTCCAGTCGATGTATCGTGACGCGCCGGTCTTTCATAGTTCGTCGAGAATCGTCGAGAATCCGAAGGTAACGCGGCGTTGTATGATTCCTGTGCTGCCTCTATCGCCGCTAAGCCAAAGAGCTTCTAAAGTGACATCTCCAAAATTACGTGAAAACCACTCGTCTTTTAAAATTGCCGTTGGCACAACTGGCTTTGGAGTTGGCGCGCACGCACGAGACGGCGTGCGCTCTGTATTTGTCGGCGGCGATGGTGTAACGGTTAGCGTATCGGACTGTTATACCCAAGTTGGCGTGTTTAAACGCGGTCGAAGCCGTGGATTTTTAAGGAAGAAAAAATCCTTTGTGCGCCTTCGGAGGGGAAGTAAAGCCGGCTGTCACATGTTAGTAGATTTAGTTGCATGTAAAAGATCTTCAAGCCTAAATGACGCCTCTGAGCTAAATTCAAATCGCCTGTTTCGTCGCCCAAGAAATACCCCCTTTATTCGCTAGCGAGTGAAAGCAGCGTAGCGAAATTTGCGTGGTCAGACGAAAGAGCGGGCCAGATGGCCCGAGTCTCGCCACGTAAAATAAGACATCAATTCAATTCAATTCAATTCAATTCAATATATTGAAGTGTATGGAGCAGGGAGGTACTACCCGCTCCAACAGACATTTAGCGACGAGAGTCTGGGGCAGCGTCGGCGACCAGTGTACAACGGGCGGCCTGACGGTCGAAAAGACAGAATAGTTTGCGATTGTGATTTAGTGCGCTTAGAGACTGTTATTGTGACTACTACGCAGATAACGCCAAGTGCTAAGTTTTTCCCACGGGATAACATTGTCGATCGGGCTACGAATTGGTTCGTCTTCTGGTGGTACGGCAAACGGCTACGAACTTGGAACTTTCTTTACTGGCGAGTAGTAGACCTGGCATTGTTATTGTCTGGTTGGATAGTGGCTTTTGGTTTGTAACTTGTAAAAGCACAATAAACTGTTTTTGTAGAAACATCTGTCTCCTTACTTCTTCATACACTTCAAAAAAATTACTTGACGAAAAATTTCATTACAGAATCCTTTTTGTGTATTGCAGTCGCAGAAAGACGACAAAAAATCTTGAAACTTTTGCAATTTTCTAACATTTAGATTTACACGAAAATTAGATCTGGCCATTTTTAATAGCGTACTTTTCTCTGAGAAATTAATGTACAAAAAAATGGGAGAAATGTTTACGAAAAAATTGGGAACGTGCTTCAGGTATCATGTAGAGAAACGCAATAATTAATATATCATCAGCCAGAACCATTGAGAAATATAAATTTCGGTGATAATCCTGTCTGATCCACTAGTGATGGATACAGACGGACAAACAGATGGTCAAATATTTTGACGTTAACCAATTTTTCGGTAACAGGGACACACAGAACGTGAATTCTGAAATTACACAGCGTTAAAGGGAGACGTTCACTATACATAGAAACTGCAATTAACCTCTTTTTCGGTATCAGGGTCAAACAATAAGACATTTTTCTGCCAAAAAACCGGTTTGCTGCTGCAGAATTACTTACTTTCTCCTGTACTGTGTACAATGTTGTTCTTTGTAACACTTAGAAGTCTAATTATTTCTTGTACCAAGGGAGCAAATTCAGAAGCTACGTACATCAATCAATAACTCATTCTAACGAAACAATATTACAAAGTTATCATTTTTAAACAAATTATACAATTTATACAAAACTGTTCAATTACACTAATGAATAACGGCGCCAATTCATTCAACAATTTCACCTTCAAATTCAGCGCCTCAGTCTTATCTCTTTTTGATACGCACGTCGTCTGTCGCAATCTTCAGGGAAGTGTCGCTGTTTGCGCTTAGCAAATACAGTGAATCGGTTAAACTGCATTTTATAAAATAAAACTAACCGTATTCATTTCATTTTATTCTGAAAGCCAATATTCCCAAACTTCAGTTAAAACTGTTTCATAAGCTATGAAAATAAAACTAAAAGATGGTTCAATCATCGCGTTCACAATCACCTTTCGATTTTACGGATTGTCATCGTAGAAAATGTATCATCAGTCCAAAAGTTCGAAAATAAAAGAGGGGAATTCATTTAATTCAGGTTATCGCAAACCAGCTCCAGCACGCAGATTTCAGATACTGCCTCACATTGATTATCAGATTTTCATTTCGACAACAGCAGATAGATGTCGCTGCTTTCGACGACGCGACCATTGCAATGGTATATGAGGAGCCACCAGCATCAGTGTCGGAGCGAACGCGGAAGCGAAAACGCAAGCCGTGGTTCATACAGAAAGGAGGGGGAGGCGGAAAGATCTGTAAACCCGACGCTCATCAAAGGGCAATTTTGAATTGAAGAAGGCTTGCATAAAAATGTGGTTACTGAAGTAGGGTTGGACAGGGCATATAACAAATAAAATTATCTGCACTATTAGGGGCAGATAAGGTGTCTTTCGATGCGTCTTGATCTACTGGTGAGAAAATATTATTTTTCGGAACCTTCAAGAACAACTAAAGAAGAATCTCAAAAAACATATTGGGGGGGGGGGTTAGACATCTAAAATGCGTTTGATGAGGTTTAAGGCATCTACAAAGATCATCAATAGCTCAACCAATTCCTCTAGAGAAGAAAAATTAATTGAAACTATTTTATCCGGTCCCTTCAACAACATTTTGGAATTCTAGGAAAACGACCTCGGCGAATCGTAGCATAGAAGTCAGGTCACTCACCTACCTTTGGTATGAGGGTTTAAATCGGTTGTTCAAGTCATCTACAGTTGTGAAATATTGACATTTATTGAATTTCCTTTCCGACATAATATGAATCGTAACTATTTCATTTTTTAGAATGGCGATAATTAAACATAATTTGTAGTGAAACATATATTTAATAAAAAGGGGTTTGGTACATACATTTACATGCTTGTCTATGCATGAGGATGGACAACCACTGCAATTGCATTATGTTAAACATTTATTATTATTATTATTATTATTATTATTATTATTATTATTATTATTATTATTATTATTGTGGACTTGCCTAGCGGAAATAAAAAAGTAACTTGATAAAATTCGTCTGCAGAATCAAACTATGTTAGTATGAAATAGTGTATGACTATGAGGAATACGTTTTAAATGTGCTTTCTTGGCAGAATGACAATGGAAATGTACATACGTTGTACAGAAATCGAACTTCAACTCCGATGAGGAGAACGCTTGTTGCCCCCACCCTCGCCGGCGCTATTTGGTCGCTTGCTACATTTGACCACAATAAATATCAAACAATTTAATAAAAATCCCACCATAATGAAACATTAAGAAAAAAGCGACTGAAATGGCGAATGTCGTTGCAGGTTCTCATATTGATGCTTCAGTTTGGAGCATAAACGTACGAGCCTCAAACGGTGTGTGAATGTACAACACCAGCTAAATAGTTAGTTCAAACCGTACCACTACCTAAATGAATTTTACAGATATACTGCTTTGATCAGCCGTTTTCCGATCAATTCTAGGCCGTTGCCGCAACTAAAATATAGTCAAAGATCCACCAACAGCTCGCATTTATCCTTCCTCAAAATATACCCTCACCCATCCTCAGAGCTGATCTTTGGGCTACCTCATCTGGCCTTCACAACGACCTCGGCGAGTCATGGCGTAGTAATCAGGTTGCTCACCTACCTTTGGGTGCCCAGGTTCAAATATCGGAATTCATTTGGAATTTGAGGTGGACAAAGCGAGTTTGCGACCGATTTTCTCAGGATTATCCCATTTCTCTGCCTCTCTTTTCAGCATCGATCAAACCTTCAAAAAATAAACATCACTCTTCAAAACTATTCCATCGCAGTTATGTCCGAGTATCTTAGGGACTGAGAATCTTAGTAACGAGGTACACCAATAAGTTGAAATCCACCTCAAACGTTGCACATCCGACATGCACCTGACAGGCTGATATCTCGCCGGGGTACTAAACGCGCGTCGTAGTGGTTTAACCGAGAAATAACAAAAAATGACGCAGATAACCGCTTCGCCGCCTGCGGGCAGGTGTCGCCTCGATGTCGCGTGATCGGGGCGAGGCGGTCGCTGGCGCAATGCGGCGGAATCCGCGCGAACCCGCGCTATCAGCGGCGCGTTCGCCCAGAGGCGAGGGGGCGTGGCGGGGGCGGGGGCGGGACGCCGCTGGCGATCCCTCCGATACGCGCCTCAAAGGCCTGATAACCCGAAGTCTACCGTGTGTCTGCGTGGCTCATCGAATAAGGTAGTTGTCCCGTATTCGAGACCTCAGCAGATACAGGGTTTTCTAACCCCGGACTCTCGCAATTTTTTTGGTCCGGGTTTTTAAACCGGTCGCCAGGCGGGGGATGTGTTAAATGTAGATGAAAATATAAAATCCGACGGCATTCAGTAAGGTCCAACGTGTAATCGTTTGAATGTCGGAAAAGAATGAAACCAAATTGGGAGTTTCTGTATAGAGGGGAACACAATAGCAAGCGTAACAGACGGGGACACGATTAAGATGCTTTGTTATTTGATTTTTGTGAAATTTTCACTGTGCATTTTATTGTAAGCATTCTATTTCATAGTTCATCTTTATTTCAAAATTAAATGAATATCTAAAGGTATATAAGCGATTCAAAAAACGAAAATTGTTACCGCAATAGGCAGATTCAACAAAATATTCATTATTTAAAAATCATCTTCAAACGCGAATTTATTTTTTATTAAAATTCCTAAGTATTAAATCAATATTATTACTACGAATTTAATACAATTTGTTAAAAATCATAGACTTTGGAATTAATTCTAAAGATAATCATATAGTACAACCATCGATGCAACTTTGATCTTGTTAGAACACTGAAGCAGGTGGGTTTGATATGAGCAGAATAAAATCTTCATGTACCATTCCAATTCAATTCATTCTTGCGTACAATACAATATAATATGTATTTAAATTATATGATGGGATTTTATAATATGAAAAAAGATGACAGAAACGTGCATTGAAAGCCGCAGCTCAATCCAAAACCTATTAATTTCTTAGTGTTCTGAAAATCCAATGTCCAAAGAAAACACAGAATCGAACACAATAGTTGCTGAGCATAGTAGTTCAACGACATACGAAAAGTTATTGGGTGTCACACTAAATGTGTGAACACCAAAAGAGCTCATGCAAAGTTAGTCGATAACGCGGAACTGAAGCTTGGAAGACTAGCGGGTTCTAGGTTCGACTTAGGAAAGCGACCTCTGTTTGCTGTTGGGTCGAAGCCGGCTACTTCTTTAACGAGAATTCGCGAGGACCGCTGCTCTAAGTGATCATTTCCATAATGTCCTCTCGTCAGTTCCTAACGAATAGCGAAGTCATCTGTTAAACAGCGCAACATGATCAGCCTACCTTTACCTTTCTAGTAAGTGTAACGCCAACGGAGACGGAGAGAGAGGGGGGAGGGAGAGGGAGAGAGAGTAATCCTACGAGATGAGCAATGGGCAGATTCTTGATAATCTCGAAGGACTTCCACTTCAAGACCGTGATGCCGGATCAAGGAGCAAAATGGACTGTAGGGCCACCCGAAATACAGAATCTATAAAACTAACTCCCACTGCACCCAGAAATTGAAATAAAACTATGCAACTTCTGAATACATGGTGAACAATTAATTGCATGCATAAAAATTGCAATTTTCGAACTTGAAAACTCGATATCTTTATTTTCTAACAACAAGCTCACACTTACACACTTGTTCGCACGCTGATGACGAAACTTCTACCACTTTCAATAAATGGATTAAAATTCACTCATCAATATAAACGAGTATCAACAAAACGATCTAATGTATAAAAGACGGTAAATACTCTTTATTCTACTGATTTTAAGATGTAATTAAAATTTAAGGTTTGTAATATTAAATCGGTAAAATACTGTCTTATTACATATAGAGCCCATTAATGTTCATTTAAAGAAACATTCATGAAATTTGGATAGAAAGCTCAATTTTTTTTTTTGTAAATTGTGCTGTGCATAAATGTAACTTCAAACTAACTTCTCCCCATAGCACGTCACACACAGTTTTCAACTGCTTTTGACATAAATAATTAAATAAATAAATATATTTGAATTATACAGATATTTCCATAAACTGACAGAAATTAAGTAGTAAACAACAAGATGTGTATTATTAGTATATATACATATTTAATGTGCCTCCCAGCTGTCTATCATTCGCTAAGAACTTGTGCACCCTCCTGGTGGTTATTCTCCCTGGAAAGGACGCGCAGTTGCAACCCTCCCATCAGCCAGACAGCAGCGGCAGAGCTGCGCGAAAGCAAGCGACCGCGTACACGACCTATCACTCGCCACTCGCCCTCCGGCGCCGCCCACCTGCACGGCGCCTCCGCCCCGCGACAATGGGCGCGCCATCGCCCGGCGACGACCGATCCGAAGCCACTCAAGGGCAGCCCGCCTCCACCTCCGCCCCCGCACCGCAGAGGGCGTCAGGACGCGTGTAAGCCCCTGGCGTCGACGCCACCGCCGCCGACGCCCGGCTGCACTCGCTCTATGTGGCTGTCGGACGGCGAGGGGAGCCCGCTGCGCGCCCGGCCGGCCCCAGGCATAGCCCGGCGCAGCTGCCGTGGGCGGCCGGCGGCTCGCTCGCCCGCGCCCCACGACGCGGGTGGCGTCAGGGTCACCTTCCCCCGACATGACTACTCGGATGAACGGCGCTTTCTGCAGGTACGACACTGTGTTAACCCGAGGATGCATAATTTGGGTGAGGTCCTAACGTTTTTGTTGTTGTTTTTGTTTGTTTTTTTTGTTTTTTGCTTTGTTTTGGTTTTGTTTGGTTTTTTAGTTTTTTGTTGTTTTTGTTGTTTTTTAATTTCCCTTTTAACTCTGCACAGCTTCATTTCTGGGAGCTTGCCCTCCGTGGAAAATTTCTTTTAATTTTTTACTCTCATTTTAGTCTCTTGCAAAGCAAAAGTTCTCAGAAGTTGTATAGACAGATCCTGAAATTTGATTCTATTGCGTCAATGAATACGCAGCGTCTTTAAGACCTTATTAACAGTTATTTAAATAAATAAACATTTGTAAAGAATATTTTTAGAGAGGTATTTCGTAGTGCCTCAGAGGCATGCAGTTTTCCACTGACATAAAGGCGGCCGTAGGGGTATCCTCAGAGCCATCAACGTGCCTATGCATTCATGTAGTTTCGCAGGTCCATGCATCCTAAGGTTAACGAAATAGTTTGCCCAAAATCTGTCTGTTGAACTCAGATGACCCTTTTTACTAACTACAATATTTTTCTCTAAACTTTTTTTAGTGAGAATTAAACTAAAATAAAATATTGCGATGCCAATAGTTCCATCTTTCCCTACAATGACTACTCGGATGAGCAGAGCTGCCTGCATATAAGAGAGTGTGTTAATGAAGTATACTTGACGTAGTAATCATATTCATCATGTGTTAGTATCAACAGTTCACTCAATGAATTCACATATAATACATGTATACAATATGTTACAGAATATTGACAGACGACATTAAACGATTAAAAATCGATACCCAAGTTTATGTGCCACAAGTACATAAGTTTATGTACACAAGTTTATGTAAAGTATTTTCTGCTGCATAGCTGTTTCTATACAGTTAGATACTACCACTAGCATAAAAAAGAGATTAATTAATTCCAAACAACTTCTAGCTTTGGTTTGTGTAATTCTCAACACCCTATAACAAGTTTTGTATCTCACCTTCTCGGTAAATGATCCTCATCTCGATCATGTTTTTTCTGTATCTCTGATCCATTGAATGAATACTGAGACAGGCCATTGTTTTGCTTCTGAATGTAAATGTAATGTCACTATATGTGCACATCTTCTAGAGTTTAGTAGGAAATATCGTTATTCAAATTATTTATTATTCCTTCACGAACGTCACGATGAGGGATAGAAGCCGAAATCTATAGCTGATTTGCCTGTGCAAATAGTTATTTTAATACACAGAAGCTAATATTTTATCAATTCTTGCCAAAACACTCATTGCCATCTTCATTCTGAATTCAACTTGTATTAGGATAGGAACCTCAGAATTACGTGCACAGAATACACTTCTCCCCATAGTACGTCACACACAGTTTTTAACGTTAAATAAAGAAATGTCACCCAAAATATCTCTAGTGAACTTTTTGCTAACTGGAATAGTATTTTTTCTAAAATGTTCGTAAATTTTTAATTTAACATAAATTAAAAGGAATATTACAATGACACCATTACCAGTTATCCGGACAGTGAGTAGTTAGATAAACAAAGCTACGTCCAATAAGAAAGGTAAGAAACTGCTTTAATTAAAAAAGTTTCTCAGATTATCTCTATCGTACAGAAAAACTTTTTTCTGGCTTGTATTATTAATTTTATCAATCGTAATTTGAAAATGTGAATTGGAATGGCGTCGGGCATCAGTAACACTTTCGTTTCCAAAGATGACTACTCAGGTGAACAGGGCTTTGTTTAGATCAGACACGTCACCAGTAACTATCATTATGATTGGGATGTGCTCAGTACATTTATATTGTAGAGGATTAATGTTTTTATTTCAAATTCTTAATTAATAGAAATGAGTTATTTTTTAGTGTTGGGGGAGAGGTGGATCTTTGTTTTTTTAATAAGAGCCCCCCTTGGAGCTACTGTCCCAGGCCCCCCTGTTTTCTCTCGGTGACTCTACTAAATTGGGATCAGTTTCGTAATGAGAGTAAATTTCAGCATCTTGCCCGTTTCGTAATTCACTTGAGAATATTTTCAATTTTATTTAAAATTCAGCAAGCTGGGGCGTATTTCATTCTTTCTATTGTTGATCAATTCTCTATGGAATTTGGCCTGTCATCGAGATCATTACTGATGGGCCGGCACGAACGGTCAGCTCAACATCTTAAATTTAATAGTGAGCTCAGCATGAGGATGGCAGAATTGCACGCGGTCGGTGGCTCGTTGTTTAAAGTACTGCTACGGAATCTGCCAATACTTTCTGGAGGAAACCGCGAACACATCTGATCAGCAGATGATGTAATGGTTAGCGTATCGGAGTGTTATATTATGGCGAGTTCAAACCCGATCCAAGCCGTGGATTTTTAAGGGCGAGAAAATCCTTCGTACGCCTCCCTTCAGAGGGGAAGTAAAGCCGGCTGTCTCATGTTACTAGATTTACTTGTATGTAAAAGATCCTCAAGCCTAAATGACGCCTCTGAGCAAAATTCATATCGCCTGTTTCGTCACCCAAGGAATACCTCGTTTCTCCGCTAGTTGGTGAAAGGAGCGTAGCGAAATTTGCGTGGTCAGACGGAAGAGCAAGCCCGATGGCCCGTGCCACGTAAAATAAGGTATTATTTCAATTCAACCAGCCGTCTTCTAGAATTCTTCTTCCGGTAGGACCCATATTTGACCCAACAACTTAGTTGAGGACTTACTGACTTGTAAAATTTGAAACTTCGCTTGCGTAGTCTTCCTATTATCTCCACTGTTACGTGGGAATAGCTGTTTCGTGATGCACAAAGAGAACTCTTGGCAGCTCGTGGAAATCGCGCTTCGGATCTGGAATCGTGAATCCTCTTTCAGCATAACGTAGCACCGTGAAATATTGACCGACCGTGATACCGTAACCGATCTCTGAGGAGAACATTAATGTTCTATGGAGAAGTCCACGTGACTGCAGGAGTCACGCAACGTAGATGCTTTTTCTGCGGGAAAGAAAAGCTCAACTTGTTTTACCTTACGCGTGTAATCGAGTTTCATTCTCATGATGATATATTGATGATACATTCTGTCAAAACGAGAACCTGATCTATTAAATGATCGAATAAAACAATCTGAAAATAATAAAACCGTATTCCGAAGATATTAACAAAAAAGAAAGTTTCAGTTAACAGGGGAAATTAAGATCTTCCTTAAATTGGACCGCGCCCATACTTCTTTGCATAAAAGCGTATTCTGGATAACATAAGTCACAAATAATACTTTTCACAATTGAAGTGATGTCACGCAATTGTCAATAAATAGTAACCATCTTTGAGAATAGAAACAATTATCTGTGTTTTTGTAGTTTGTCTTACATTTGTGCTGTGTACTGTAAGTGCACATGTATAGTGCGGAGAGGTAATAAGAAAGTTTTGAGCCACATGTAACAAATATTCATTGGCTTCCAAATACTAGTTGGCAAACGTTACACTCTGCACATTTGTGCAGTTTTTATTTATCTGTTTCTATATTCAGACAAATTGCGGAAATTGAACCATAGAGGATTGTCTTTATTGAACCAGTCCAATGGAGCCAAAATTTTGAATAAGGGTGACAAATTATCTCTACTTTTTAAATCATGATATCTTCTTGAAATATCAACTGCTGAAGGAAGGAGAAAAAAGGTAGTTTTAATAATCAGCAGCCCGTGCAAACCACAACTAGAACACTCAAAAAGGTGAGAAAGAATATTTCAGCAGTATAAGAATTTAAAATTGAGTATTTATTTTAAAAAATCACAAACCATACAGTGATGATTTTCAATGTAGGTGTTTCATAATGATAAATGGGTAGGGAAAGGAAGTATATACTTTCTAGTGTATGAGTATGAATTTTTTATTTTATTCGTTTCATTTTGGTAAACTGTATATGAAACCAAGTCGTAAGAACTATATCTGCATAAATTGTAAAGACTAAAATTAATCAATCTAGTCTATTATTTAAGATTTTATACTGATTAAAAGAGGTCAGAACTAAAAGCTTATTTCATCAAACAAATTAGTGTTTCCTTAATTTGGTAAATTTAAAACCTGTTAACTAAGTTCAGATTAAAATATTGAAATAATTGTTTCCAAATATTTTTGGTAATGAGAATGAGGGGTAAAATGTATTAAATAAATGCCTGTTTGTATTTTTCCAATTAAACTGGAATTTTGTCAATAAATTTAACTATATTACTTTTATATTACGTCTACTATATATATATATATATATATATATATATATATATATATATATATATATATATATATATATTTGGTCTATAAATCTCAGGAAGGAATATTTTTCTCATTTTCATCACAGGAAAAATACTTTTAAAACTTACCCCCAATTCACATTTGGATATTCGTATTAAATACAAAACTTAATTAATTGAACCTCGCACTTTTTTCTAAAAGACAAATTCCAAAACAATGTTTTACTCATTCGCATTAACAACGTTCTTCCAAATGTGAGAAAATTCACGGTTTACTGACGAAAAAACATCAAACCTTTTGAATTATTTCATAAAGACGTCATCTTTTGTTTAATATAGAACGCCAGTCTAACCAATAAAATGAAATATACAGTTTGCACCACATGATTAGAAATTCAATTGATGACAGAATTATGATAATTGCGAGTACTCTATTATATCGAGAGAGTTTGAAATTATTTCAATACCTCTGGTTAGAGGTAGAGAGAGAGAGAGAGAGAGAGAGAGGGGAGATGGTACAAAGGCACAAATTTGAAACAATTTGACTAAAATAAAAAAGTTTCTTTGTTTTAAATCAGTAAATTAAAAAAATAATAAATCATGAATTCAATAAATAATTTAAATAAATGATTTGAAGTCATCGCTGCCTAATCTCTGATATTCCTTGCATTATATACAAAAAGAGTTTTTTAATGTAAACTTGGTTCTATCGATTTACCTCTTTATTTTTGCGAAAATACTTTTTTGTTCGATTGAAGCATTGCCGCAATTTGTGTATTGATCCAAAATGCACAATACGTAATGAAATAAATTTTGCAATGCCCGTCTCGCAAATGAGAGTTTGATCAGAATTGCACCACTGGGTTATGTCCATACAGAAAACGAATGTACAGATACTATACAATAATGATGCCAATTCAGATAACGTAAATTCTCTAGGGCACTACATTTGTCAGATGATGAATGAGAAACAGAATGATAAAAAATCTACGATAAGGTCCAATAGAGACTGTTTTTTTCTGGCAAAACACCATTAAAATAGCTCTTTATTAACAACGTAAACAAAATACAAGTGTTTTCAGAATGAAAATACGTCCACATAATGTATACAATTTTTATCAGCTACTTTAACCATAAAATGAAAATATTCTCATAAAAATTGTCACTTGTCTGCCTCGCATTAGTCTCTTTTAATGTTTATTTCTGATTGAATAAAATCAAAAATACTTAAAAGGACCAAGATTTGTGGGAGTTAGGTACGTTTCACTTGATAAGCCGCGAGATAAGATTTTCCAATCATAAACGCGTTTTTTTATTCGATAAACATAATTTGATTACAACATGATAAACAGATCAACAATGTTTAATTTTACTAATACATTTTATTGCAAAATGTAATAATACAATTTTCAGCCTTGTATCTTTTCAGTTGTTTGGAAGGAAAAATTTCAATAACAGATTATAGGAAAGGGGTGGCTATTGCAACCTCTCTTAAACATTAGAATAGTAAAGAAATGCGAATTACAAAGAGACAAGTTTGTTTATTACTGACGGAAGGATTATTAATTTCATAATTTTGTCTGGTAGATTGCGAAGGAAGATATGGAAATGGAGTCGATTCCATATTCAAAATTCTGCGGATTCACCTATTCCTGTATGTAGATTGAAATGGGATTCAATGGCTAAATCTTTGCCAATATTCTTATTGCTTCATTACCAAGAGGCATTTACTTCTTCTCTGAGGGATTTATTTTGGATATTAAACCAAATATGTATTTCAATTTTGTAAATTAGTTTTCGTTGTTGCTGATATCTTGACAAATTCATGGTTGACTCATGATGACGTCATGTACACTTCTAGTGTACTTTTAGCGTGGTCAACTTCAACCATCCAGGCTCGTAAAGTGCCCGGACCCAAGCAGTAGCCCGCCGCCGCCCCCGCTCCCAGGACTTTGAGGGCCGGCTCATCCTTTTCCCTCGTGCGAGGGCGTGCGCGGGTGCCGTCCTGCTTCGCAAGGAAATAAACAATCGGCGCATGAGTTGCGGCCCCCGAGTAATGCCCGGCAGCCCCTTAAGCGTTGTAGGGCCTCTCTTCGGCCGCACGCAGCCAAGAAGTTGCAAGTTGCGAGACGCCAGAGTTAGCGCCCCGGAGCGGCTATTCTGCTGCGAAACGCCACAGCGAGGCAGCTTCTCAGCCCCCGCCCGGCCCGCCCGCCGTCCGCGTGCGGCTAGCCTTTTCCCTGCCTCTGATGCCGCTGCCGCTTCCCAACTTTCTAACTCCTGCCTTTACATGCACCGCCGTCTTCGCTTCAGCTCCTTCATCTCCGTCTCTGCTTCAAATCTTATATTTCTCTCTGCTTCCCTCCTGCCAACCGCCTTCCCGTCCATCGCCTTCATCTCCGTCTTTTCTTCAACATCCATCTCTTACCTCCCGCCCCGCCCCCTCCGCCCCGGCTTCCCTCCATTCGCCCCACTCGCCTCCGTCACCTCCGCCCACTCACTCCGCCTCACATCCGCCGTCCACTCCGCCCATCTGCCTCCACCTCACATCCGCCTCCACCTCCGCCTCCACCTCTGCCTCCACCTCTGCCTCCGCCTCCGCCTCCGCCTCCGCCTCCGCCTCCAATTCTACTTCCGTCTTTACCTCCGCCCCTACCCTCACAACCATCTCCACTTTCACTTCCCCCTCGGTCTTTGCTTTCATCTCCGCCTCCACCTCCACCTCTTTTAACGCTTTCACCTCCACCTCGCTTTCCGCCACGAACTTCACCACCGCATTCAGCTCTTATTACACATCCGCCTTTACATACGTCTCTACCTCGCCTCCCCCTCCACCTCCTACTTCACTTTCGCTCCCCCTTCCCATTTTGCCTCAATTTTCCCTTCCACTTTCATCTTCACCTCCGCCCCCCCTCTTCTGTCTTCACCCACACGACTGGCATCACACTCACCTCCGTCATCTACTCTCTACCTCCTGCTTCCGGCGAGACTCCATTACCTTCCCTGATGATTGCTTTTATCTCCACTCCTTCCCTTCACAACTTTACAACAATCACCTTCACTTCGTTAATCTCCTGTGTCACAGCGTCCAACTCCACGCCATTACCATTCTACTCCACCTTCGTCTTTCGAGCAATCACCCTCCTTGGCAATTTCCTCGTCATCACAATCACACTCTTCTTTGTGACACCGGCTGAGAAAGAGATGCGACTGAGGCAAGGGGATGGTTGAAGCACCGTCATTCTCATTTATCTGCCATTTTCATATCTTTCTCCACTGCCACCGACATGGTCTCCTTTAACTTTACCATCACTTCAACTGTTTCCTCACCCACAAAATTTGTTCCTAAAACAGCTCCCTCTGTTCCTACCATTCCTCCCTCGCCATACTCCCCTTATCAAACCCCACCCCTATGTTCACCCTTTATCTTCACGTTCTCTACCGTCTCAGTCGGAGGCATAGTCTCTAGCCCTGCCACGCCCTTTCTGTCTCCATCGCCGCGAGCCCTTTGATTCCGCCGCTGCCGCCGCCTCGGCCTTCGCCCTCGCCGCTCATGAACGTACGGCCACAGGGCGGTACGCAGCAAGGTTCTAAATAAGGCCGGGCCGCCTCGAACCTCAGGGCGAGAGAGGACGGCGTTCGCCAGGTCCTCAAATCCCGGCGGTGTTCTAACGCACTGCCTCTGACAGAAAATGTCGTGTTCAGAGGCTACGTATTGAAGGTTATCAAAAATATTGTCCCTATATTTTTGAACCGAGTGTACATCGTGAAAGTTCAAGAAAAAGAACCCCTTCAGAAATGCAACAAAAATCCACTTGGAAGCAAAAAGAGCGCAGTATAGTTATTTATGATACAAGGGGGAAAATGGCATTTTCTTTTGCTGTAGGAAATGTTACGACATGAGGCCGGTAGACTTTGTAGCGAAGTCTTGCGAGCAAAATAAAATCACTTTTAGCACGTGTCATACACTACTTTTAAGTCAGTTTACAGATTTCTTTTTTGTTTAAATTTAAGTATACAAAATCACTTAATTGGGTACCATGTTACATTAAGATCAATTGCAGATGATCAGACGATTTTTTTGTTTTCTTTGTTATATACATAGTTTTATCTGAGCATTTGGGCATAGTTTTCACTTTTAGCACTTATGCAAAAAAATTGAACTTTTAGGACGCTTTGCATGCACTAAAAGTAATCACTTTTACTACGGGCTGTCTAAAAAATTGATTTCTTGACATATGTATCAAAAGACAGTTATTACAATTACATTATAATACTTATAAAATAGTTAAAATTGGATTTTAATTTTCTATTTTTTAATCTATTCAATCATTACGTTTGGGCGTAAAGTAATAATAGTATAGTATGTTAAATATAATTAAAAAATCCGAGGCAAGTGTAAAATATTTCAAACATTACACTATAAATGACTGCAGAAAATTAATCACAGGAGCCTTCTTTTCGAGAATTACATAAAAAGGTACAAGTGACCTAGCTCGATAATCTAAATGCACATATTTATTATATGTAGGGAAGATACTATTCGCAACGGACTTCACTTCGAAATTATAGCCGCCGCACTTTCTTACAGAAAGTTAATCACTGGTTTACACAATTGGGAAATAGACTATTCAGCAATATTTAGCATGCAAATAGCCCTTCACACTAGTATTTAAAAACTTGCAGGCTCAGCAAATTGTTTCATTTTTCTAAACAGAAAATACACATGGAACCTGCAAAAAAATACATAATATAACAGTGATAACGTGCAATTATAATAAAATGGGAAGATGTGTTACATGTGTTGTTATTTAAAAAATCAATCAATGCAATACCTGTGATACATCTGTCAAGGAATAGTCATTTATTATTGCGTAAGTTCATTCTAATTAGTATTCCTAGTTATCAGAGCGTTGTTTTTCTTAGATAATGATTTTCTATTTCGTGTACGGCACCGGGTAGAAAATGATAAAAATCTCGCGATAAAAGAGATGACAATGACCAACAACCATCGGCAGATGAGAGTGACAAAAGCCCAATAAATCAATGACCTGCATCGTCAAATGTGAAAATATTGTAAATACCGTTACTTATATATTACACACTCTTATTTCATACCTAAAATTTCTACTTTATACATGTTTAAAAAATTTAATTATGTATGTTGTTTTATTACAAAATGTATATTGTACCGTATTTATTCAGAAAGCATTCTTCATTGAAATACCATTTGTCTCTTTGTCAGTTGATTCCTTCACGATTAATATTTGTTTAGTAACTTGTGGATGATGAGCAACTTCAGAAGTACTTCATCGCGATTGTCTGCACCATGGAATACATATCATCGTTGGATTACACCCTCGACACATCTGTCACAAAGCACAAGCCAGATATGCAATTCAACAATCCAATAGGCCACTCAAGTATATACTTGAACGTATATTAATAACCTAACTTTATTTGGATCAAGTTATTCTCTCTCCTCGAAGAATTGCGAGTATTCCACTTTGGGTAAGAACGATAGGACTTCCGTACAGTCTGGCATGAGGAAACTCTGAAAATAGCGGTTCCATTATACAAACTCCTGCAAAGCATGATACTGTTGAATGAGTCGAGAAACACATTACAGATTATATTCAATGTAGCTTCGAGTCCAAATAGCGAATTTAGTGAAAATAATAAGATACCAACCAGTAACCATAGGTCAGAACTACTTGAGATAGTGAAATGTAATTGTTTTAAATGAAATTTTGTGTCTTTTTTTGTCTTTAATCACAAATAACCTAAGAAGAAATCGCCATCCGGAAAGCGGAGAAAGCAACGTGAATCTGCAAGGGCGCATTCGATACCTTCAAAATAGTCCACAATACCCAGTTGTCACTTGGCCAGGCATTTCCCAGTTGGCGACAAACCTCCAACCTTCAACCTCTGACTGGCATGTATCAACCTTGAGTCTGCGCAACGAATTCTCGTTAATGTATTTTAGCTTCTATTATTCTAACTACGGAAAACATTATTTACCCTCGTGCTGCACAACACGGAATAATATCTGCTTAACGCAACCAAAGAGAGGAACGTACGCCCAGCGCCTGTAAAGCATTTTTCGTAATACTGGCTATTATTAAATCTGCATAATGCAACCCCACAGAGGAATGAAAAGGTACTCTAAATGGCCGCCGGCCGTTAACAAATTAACAGCCGCCGGTCGTTAAGTAGGCAAAGGATCTTCAAATTGTTTATTAAACTTCGAAAACTAATGACAAACAACATATGTGACATTCACACACACAACATACAACATCTACAAAAGTCATTTTCAACTGTTGAATTATAGTATTCTTATTTTTGACTTACAATTTCTTATTATAGTAAATCTGAATATTGAATGAACAATTATTGTTTTTATAATTATTATTGCTAATTTCTAGTCCTCATAAGAGGTCTAAGTTCTGACGTAGGGGTGCTTGAATCTCTTGATGCAACCTCGTCGGTACTGAATAACTATGTAGAAATTTTAATTCATTTCGGTACCGATTGTTCAATATATTTTTTCAACTGATGAGGACTTCCAACCAAGTTCTTTCAACGAGAGCAGATCGCCACCGTCTACGAATAGCATTGTGCCCGGTGGTTGAAAACATTGCCCTGTTTAGAGCTCAAGAGAGTCTAATTTTAAAAATTCCGCTACATTTTCTGGAGTGTCTCATATTGTGTATATACTCACAACTTGTTTGGTGCATTTCCCATTTCTATAATCGACGAAAAGGCAACTCGTTTCTAGGGTAGATGGACGTAAGTTCGACTATTTTTAAACAAATCGTATACATTGAATGGAAGACAGTCTTTGTGTATTGCAAACATTCTATTTGTTTTTGTGCAATTCAGTGTAATTATTACTCCGTGGGTCGTGGTTTCCATATCATCATTAGTCAATGACATAAGTTCGTCTCGTCGACATGCCCAAACATTACAATGTATTTTTTTAGTAGCCATTTGATTCCAGTCAAAATTTTCTAATATGCCCTTACGATAAAATTTTGGTCTTCTTGTAACTGTCGCCTCTGATACAATAATCGTATCCATTTGAAATGAAAAGTTGCCTCCTACGTATCAAAACAAAGTTATTTATATTATTTTTTCTTATAAGATTGTATTTCGAAAAGAATGAAACGATACACCGCCTATATAAAAAATAACAGACTTGGTAAACCTTGGCTGTCACCTCGGTTTGCAAACATCAACCTCGTCTGTTATTTGGTGTTTAACGGCCAAATGACGTAAATAACTATTACAGTCCACTGCCAGTTAAGAACAATCGCAATAACTACGTATGCCAAAGACCAAGAAAAAAGTTGTTTTTTTTAATTCTGTGTTTTTTTTATGAGAAGGTGGTTTAACAAAAGTATTTAATGATACACGGCCGATAACACAAACAACAGTGTTTCTCGGATATAAATTTAGGCCAACGCCTCGTTTTTCTACTCTAACCACATTGTTTTTATTATTTAAGGTCGTATCAACTTCTAGGTCATTAGCGACCACTATTGCTTGTAACGGTATGGTAACTGTGAGGATGACAGGATACGACGACGACGATGATGATGATGATAATGATGATAGAGGGTGAAAGAAAGGAACACAATACAACCATGCCCTAGGCGAGACTGGAACCCGCGATACTTCGGTCCGAGATCGCTACGGCACTACTGCCTTAGCGATCTCGGACACCGGATCGGCAACCATCTCAGTTGTTTGCTATATATCAGTCCAATGCCCTTAATAACTAAAACGTAACTAATATTTTCGTGTTCGGTTATTGATTACCTGTGAAACCCGCCTGTACGCTTCTTGCGATTGTGTGTTCCTCAGCTGGACGACGAGGAGGAAGCGGACAGCGGCCTGGGCAGCGGCGGAGAGGCCTCGCTGGGCGCGCTCGCTCCGCCCGACCCCGAGCCCGCCCCGCCGCCGCCGGCGCCAGCCACTCCGCGCCTGCTGCTGGCCCTGCTGGGCTCCCCGGGCAGCGGCGCGGAGGTGCTGCGCGAGGTGGCCGCTGCGCGAGCGCTGTACGCGCGCGTGGAGGCGCTGCGCGATGGAGCGGCCGCGCTGCGCCTCGCGGCCGCGCAGCTGCGCGAGGAAATGCAGGTGAACGCGCAGCAACGGGTAACGTTCGGTCTTGTTAATGACCTAATGTTGATGCGACCTGAAATTACCAGCAAAAAACGCTATGGTTGATGGTTTCATTATTATTTCTGGGCGCTAGGTCATTGTAGTAAATCTGAATATGGCATGAACAATTATTATTATTATTATTATTATTATTATTATTATTATTATTATTATTATTATTATTACAATTATTATTATTATTATTATTATTATTATTATTACTATTATTATTATTACTATTATCGCTAATTTCTAGTCCTCATATGAGGTCTAAGTGCTTGATTCGTGCTAGTCGACGTGCTTGATTCTCTTGATGTTGATGTCTCGTCGACATGCTCAAAAATATCAAACATTACAATATATATTTTTAGTAGCCATTTGATTCCAGTCAAAATTTTCTAATATGCCCTTACGATAAAATTTTGACCTTCTGGTAAGCTGGAAACCCGTAAGTGCAATGCACGTTTCTTCTCGAGATGTGGCGGTGATCTCCCGCTAGATGGTGAGAACTGGCGCCGACCTACACGTCGGCTAATGGGGTTTTCCTCAACCAGGTTCCTCCTTCCAGCGGAGCACCGCCCCAGCTAGGACAAGCTCTAAGCTCGCGACCGGTCTACCGGCGTGTGTTGTAGTGTAGTGCATGTTAGTTTAAAAGTGTGTTAGTAAGAGATGAGGTTAGGACCAAACGGGGAAAAAAGATCGCGCGCGGTCCGTGGGCCGTTTGTTAGAGTACTGCTCCCAAATTCGCCTGGTGTTGATCGTAGAAACCATGGAAAACCATCGATCAGAGCAGCCTGTCACTAGAATTCTCCTCCAGACAACGGCTGAATTCATCCTAACTATCTAGCTGGAGACGAAAATCCTGGGAGATAAATCCTAGAACCTCCCGGTGTGAGGCACTCTTGTGACATCAACTGATGCCCTAAGCCACCTAAGCTGGTAAAATGTTTCTAGGACATTTAATTGATAATTAGAGATTGGTAGACTGAACGAGGATAAGTGAACCTATTCTCCTTCCCTCTTGATACGCTCACAATGTGCACCTGCTAAACCTCACGAAGAAAGTGAACGTCTAAACGTTTGCATGTTTGAGTAATTGTCATGAAATGTTCGGGCAAATATGCCATTGGAAAATGATACGTGGTGAAACTAATTGTTCAATTCAAAAGGAACTAAAGTAATTTATTATTGTATTGCAAAGTCCATGTGGTCATCATTAAGTTTTAAAGTGCATAAATATTTAGAGAAAGTACGCTCTATTTCCTTAAATTTGAGACGACTATTCGTTACAATCCCAAACTTGTTATTCTTTCAGAAAAATTAAAATAATTAAAATAAATCAAAAATATCAGTAAAAATCTCCTCACAAATTCTCACATCCCTAAATTCCGTCACGATTTGCTCTTATTTTTTTATTTTCGTGTGAGAGAGGGGGAAAATTCACGACTTCTCAATATACAATAATCAATACATTAATTTCGCGCTGAAATCAGAATTTCTAATTCAATTAATTCAATTCGCCACAAGCAATCGACCTGCATCTAATGACCAATAATTACTTTCGACAGTAACCAAATTGATGCTGCGAGTTCCAAAGTGAGGTATATCTACAAATAGCTCAGGACAGAAAGACCGCTAGGAATGCAATCTTTAGTGGAGAATAGACAATTACGTTTGCACTACTCGTTACTACACCTCCCTGTCCAAACCAGTGAATTGACCGCCAACAATGAATATTTGTGGTTTGACAAAGTTTTGGATCGATTTCGAGGGAAATAAGAAGGAAATGCAGTAACTATGTTGTTGTTCTGTTTTGCTATACGTATAGTCTAGTATGACAAAACATATTCAGTCACTAGAAAAAAATATAAATCCATGAAAATATTTGTTACCAATATTTTCTGAATCCACGCTTAAAATTATTTTTTATATTGATTTATAAAATTATACTGCGTGTTTTTTCTCGAAAAACCATCTATCGTGTCTTAACAGGTACTCCTTGGAGAACAAAAATGACAAGTCTGACAGTCATTCTATTCCTGCACGTGTTCTTCTGCAACGCTTTATTTTTGCTTTATAAACAGGTATGCTTTTTAAGATAAAATATAAATTTTATCTTAATTGTCATTGTGTAGTAATCTCTTCAGAACTTATATGGTAATTGATTGACATCAGTAATGGATATGACACAGTGATCGTAAAAATATTGCATTCAGTTTTTTAGATTCACAACATTGTATTCTCTAGATAAATTGCAATACATCAATGTATGCTTCTTTTCTGTAATTTTCTATCAATGTTTTTCATGAACGTCGTGTTGATTAGTTAGCTGCAAAGAGCCAACAAAACTATGAACCAAAGTAGTGATAATTGAAATAAGTATGATTATGGGATAATCAGACCATTAATATTTTTTACGATTAGAATTTCTCCATATTTTGCTAAAAATATCAAACAAATTCATTTATCATTATCACAATTCTAAAATATTTATTAACGTGCAATATTGTATATTACTGGCTACGAATTACAAGACATACTTGTATCAAAAATAACTTTCTTCCACTTGATTTCTTTGCCGTCTCACTTGTACTACCTACATAGAACTAATAAGTCATTAGCAACCCTCAAATAACACACACTTCTGTAGCAACTGTTCAAATACAACAAAAATAGACACATCACAAAGATGCAAATTCTTGCGAAAAAGTTTAATACATGCACTACGACACGTGGAATTAGTGTCTAGATAGGACTAGGATCTTTCCAGTACAAAATATCCCTCTCCAACACATTTTTCTTCAGGAGAGTTTGATAAAATGGCACATCATTTTTATAATCTCACGTGCATGTTTAATATTGAAATACAATTGACGCAGACTAGACCTGTGTACCTTAAACTCATTTTTCAAAATGTCTGAATCGTGGAAGAAACGTCGTAGATAGCGTGTGGGGAGAAGAATCATTGCGCATTTATTATTGAGCTCTGGAATTCCTACCCCGCCCCTCATTTGCTACTCAGAGTTGAATTTTGAATAATATAAAGATATTGATTTTCTAATGCTTTTGATTTGAATAATACAGTAAGAGAACAATAAAAAAGTTGACAATGTCACAGTCTTTGAATACGTTAAACAGTACATATTAAGGCGAATAAGAAATATTCTACCTGTGAATACCAGTTAGACTCAATTGAAATGAAGTTCAATTAATTTGAGAAGGAAAATATGCGAAAATAAGTGTGCCGACAATTTCGTTTTATCATAACATAAATGAAATAATTACTTATAGATTTGTTTTATGTTAAAACAAAAATGATATTGTCACTTGTTTGCCTCATGACAATGGTGGATATGTTTACAACGATACTTCAACCTGTATAATTAACGAACGAATGTGTGAATGATATCCACAGAAACAACCAGCCCTCTTTCCCACAAAGCGAGTCATCCGTAAATAGGAGTAATGGAAGGGTTTGTGGCATGTACCAGATAAGACACCCAATCCTCCAAATGTTCGTAAATGTTAATATCTTTACTTTGGTGAGAGGATCATATCTAGTTATTACATTTTATCTTCTTTATAATTGAGTAGACTTGCAAGCCCTACTAAATTACTTTTTTTTAATTTGAGGTGTTCGAGAAAGCGATCTACGTGGATTTGAAATTGTAATTTTAATACCCTAGTGGAAATTGTTACGAGAAAGTTCAAACAACTTGCAAAACCTACTAAAGTTGAGATGCAGATTCAAACCTGCTAAAAATATACACTTGTAAAGTTTGCTAAATAATGTAAGAAACAAGCACTCTTTGGAATACAGACGCAAGACCTGTTAATTTTTACCTCATCATCACGCACTCAAAACCCGAGCAGAAGTATTTTATAAAAAAGGTGAATAAAATTAAGAAAATACACTGAGTTACGATAACCAAAAAAACAAAATTCTACCGAAACAGCCAGACGAAGTGCTTACAACTTGCTATTGATCTTCGAAGTGTTTACTACTTCATTTGCCATGAAACTTCGCATGCCCCTCAAAATCAGGAAAGTGTCTCGTGTTTCGTAAGCCTTGAATCTCAGTATGCCACTATATCACATCGGATTGCATGCGCAGGGCATCATACCCTATGAGAGGTTGATATAAAAGAAACTAAAAAGGTTTTCTTATTTGCCAATGGCTGCTGTGGCCAAAACAAAAATAAAACTGGTCGCTTCGATTTAGCAATTGTTCCTGAATGAAGCAACACCTGAGATCAAAACAATTGAGTTGTGGTCCCCTATTGTCAAACTTTCGGTCATAGTTTTCGGAAATTGGAAAGGCAGTTCAGGAAACTGTGATTGAGTATCCTGATTCTGTTTACTTTGGGGTGATTTATTTTGATTTATTTATTTATTTGGGCTCTCTTGCCCCTCCTACGTGTTTCAAAAAATTATAATATTGCACACTTTGTAAATGTGCCTGATAGAACGTGATCAAGACGATGGTCGTCATTGCAGATGTAAAACCTGCGAAACTTGACTTTTCCTTAAAAAACATGCGTGAAATTGGTTGCATTACATTTCGAAACCCTTTATGACGAGACTTCATTGCAGCTTACCGTTACTATCAGCGATTTTCCGATTTTTTTTTTTTTTTTTTTTTTTTTTTTTTAGAAAAAAAATTTATTTCATGGGGAATAGCTGTAAAATGTTTTTCCTATTTCTTCCGTTCCGTTTATGAGTATCTTAACAGAGTTTGCAGCTGAAAGACTTTTATGAAAGACTTGGGGCAGCCACAAAATGTGACAGATGACCAAAATCGAGATATTAATAAAGTCGGTGGCTTGCTGTGGCTGGTGTGACCCTTGAATTACAAAGGTGAGCGCAATAGTGGTCTAACCCCCTCAAAACGAAAAATAAGTTATTGACACCATTTGTTATCTAAGAAGGTGAACTCTGTTTGAACATTGTTGGTTTGACGAGTTTTCCTATATAAAGTAAAGAATTAAATCATTATTTTTTACTTTTCACAATTCTTCCTAACTACAACTACGTAATTTTAACTTGATTTCTCTGTTTTCTTAAAACGTGTCTTAGACCGCTATTGCGCTCCAAGCCACGATGCAAACGTGGCTCTGACCGCTTCAATCCGTCTTGTGGCCCTCAGGACTCCGAGGTCCGCGCGCAGACTTTGGGTAGCGACGCGCGGCGGCTGACGGAGGAGCTGCGCGAGTTGCAGCACCTGGACGCGCTGGTGCACTGGCTGCAAGGCCCTCCACCCGACGTGGCCTTCGCGGCGCTACCCGACGACGATGACGACAACGGCGGCCCCCAACCCTGCCACGGCCACCTGCGTCAACCGCCCTCCGTGACGGCGGCGAGCTCCAGAAGGCCGTGCTCTCTCCGGCCGCCGCTACCCCGCCACCGCCACCGCGTCTATTCCGTGTGACCCCTGGCAACCCCGCCCGCTGAGGTTTCTCTGTTTCCGGGTGTAATCTCATTAGCGGAGTCGTTTGCGACGCGATAGCACCCGTGTTCGTTTTGTCTGCTACGAGAAGACGTACTACTGCGTGGAATCACGTGTTTGTGATTCTGACCGCTGAAGCTGAGTGAACTTCAATTTACGCCCGACGCGAATGCCGTCAGTCCTTGGGACCACTGAGAATCGTCAGAAATGCCCGTTCTGTTCTTTCGTGTCACTGAAGTACTTGTTGCAAACTTGAAGCCAAAATAATTGAAAGATAAGATCAAATTTAGCAGAATGCTGACATCTCACAAAATACTCAAGAATGCAACCGGTCAGCCCGACATATTACGACATTTGAGAAAAAGTTCAATGCGCACATGGATTTAAATTTAATTAGAGATTTCTATGTACACTTCCATTTCGTTCATTTATTCAAAGAGTAATTTCATTTTTATTTAAAGACAATTAAGTTCATGATGTGAGCGAGAAGAATGTATTGCTCTATTCAATAACTCAATATTTTCAGTTATTGCTGTTCATTATCATCACAATTTCAATATTATCACAAGTGAAATATTATTTAGAAGTAAAAACGATATTATTGAAGGAAATAGTAGAAACCAGGAGATTCATAATAATACAAAAGCACATTTATTTAAAAAATATTTTAAAAATACAGTAGTTACATAGAAATTATATTAATGATTATAACTATGAGTTAAACTGAGTTATAGCTATGTTATATCTGTCTGCCATGAGCAGTAATCCTCATCTTTACAAATTCAGACTACAGTTGTATTTGCAACTACAGCAGAGTGGTAGCAACTTTACATAATAGGCTACTTGTAATATTTGTACTTATACAAACATGAAATTTTGAAATAAATGCACAGATTGTTCTTTGTCACTGACAGTGACTGCATTTCTTGAAAATATGAATTTCAAAAATCTATGTATTATAAATAAGTACATAATTTAAACTAGTATATTAGTTTTGTTAATATGTGCACAAAGTTATGACAAGTACCTATGCTCTATTCTAAGAAGAAATGTACATATTACAACAAATTGCAATAAAAGATAAGAAGTCTAGGTGTGTATGCAGAACAAATAAAATATCAAAGTAGAACATTGTACCCCTACAAAATACTTTTTAATATATATGTAAAACAGATTTTTTAGTGAAAAAAAATATCAATGGAATGTGACAAGCATATAAAAGTCAATCATTTTCTAAATATCTCTATTTTAACATACTACAAAATTATACATTGTTTTCTGAAGTCTGTGAATAATATGATTTCTAATGTTTTTATACTACAAATTCTTATTTGCACAAATACCTTTGCTTGATAAATTACTATCTTCACCAGCAACAATTGTTTATAGATTTTTATTTTACATTTCAAGAATCTTTTTCAACAAGTTCTCCAGAACAAAGTGTTAAAAATCAAATTTTGAAATCGCTTCCATCACAAATACAATACAGTTTTCTCTTTTGTAGATTTGATTTTATCATAAAACTGATAGTAGATATTAAAATGTCTGCTACATGTGAGACTGCACAAAATAAACTGTTGATTTTAGAGAGATATCAAATTCTTTACGATGTACAGCCACACATTATCTTTTATCCCTTTAAAACATACTTTTACAACATACTCCTAAAACTGTATTGTGTTACTTAGCCATGAAAAAAGTTAAGGAGAAATACATCAATAACATTTACTACTTTAGAATTATAATTTTCAGCAAATCTACAATTCAAGAATCACTTCTCAAGAATCTGCCATGGGATTGTTTGTTTACCTCATTCTCTCTCATATAACCAGTAAAATACAAATTGTTACTCAATAGGTGTTTCCTCTAAATAAACTCTCAGGAAGGCAAAATAATTCAAAAGAAATAAATTTTCTCTACATAATACATTTAACAAAAATATAAAATTATAGTGATTATAGCTGAATATAAAAAATACTATTTGAACATAATATATTTACTTTCTATAAAAAACAGGTAAAATTAAGTACACATGCTATACAATTTGAAGTAACCATAATTTGAACTTTGATAAGGAGGATTAGCTGAGCCTATCATTGCAATTCATTGATGCAGGTACATATTGGCCATCAAATGACTACTAAAGAGTAGAGGACCTAGTGAATTGTTATGAAAGCTCAAAATTACATCTAATATTAATTTAATAATTGTAAGAAGTACAAACTACTAGTTTTAGTAAAATGTTATTTACAATAGCTGCAAACATACCAGGTACACATGAAGTATACAAATATTCCATACTTTCCTTTTCTATTATGATAGCACCATCCTTTAGACCACTCTTACACGAACTCATGAAATAAGTTCTTCACACTGAAATACCCACTTCAAGAGTTACTACTCTTTTCTCCTGCCACAAAAGCAGACAATTTGTACAAACGTAATAAGGAAATAGTCATGGCTTAAATTCATGACAAAATATTTATATAACCATACACTGACCCCAAAAGGAGCCTTAGCACCTTCACAAACACCATATTACCTTGGAAAGATAATTTCCTCTGAACATTCACAATAACAGTTCACCCATTCACAAGACACATACAATTAGTGCAACTTCCAGATCAAATAGATTTGCTATTTTAACCTTTTGAACCTATCAAACCTTTATTTTTTCCTTGAGACCTTTAATCAAATCATCATTATCCCAATTTGCAAATGAATTGTTAAAAGGGAACTTTTAAGTACAGATAGAGACAGATGTTTGTATAGCTATATGCCTGTTTAAATATTCTACCTAAACAACTATGTTGTTGTAAATCACAATCACAACAAAATATTACCAAACCACAATGATCATATTCCTAAGTGATGTTTGAAATTAAGTCTTATAAGGCCATTATTTGGAAGATTCATAATTATTTATTAGCATTCAACTCTACAAGATAATAAAAATATGAACATGACAAAAAACAGAATTAATTTCATGAAGAAAAGAAATAAACTTTCTATCTTCATTTTTGCATTCCCCCTACCCACATTCAGTCAAGTAGCAAATTGACAAGGGCAATGCTGGGAGTCATTCTGCATGAACATTTAATGATTCCAACTGGAAAATTATAGTAACTAGTAATTTTGAAAACTAGTAATTTTCCCCATCCAGGGACATAATTAATTCACATTTAGTTGCCTCATTTATGATGTCTACACGTCAATATGTTCAAAACAAGGAAAAGAAAATTTTCCCAAGAACATCCTTGTGATTTATTTAGACCATGCTGAGTAAGTGAAAGTTGCCTTTGCTTCATTCATGTATTTGTCAATTCATTTCCTGGCATTTTGAGCATCTCCTCTCTGGTGATATTCGCCAATTTGCATATTGCTTTTCACCCATCTCACCTATCAAACTCTTCAAAATTGGAGGGTTTGGGTGATCTGGGTGAAGATGCTGTGTTATTCATTTAGAAACAAACTGATACAACCATAGTAAAGAACCCAAATTTCTTCATATCATACACTGAAAATTATTTTTTCTGCGTTTCATTCAATATATTTTTCCCCTTTTTAATATTTAGTTTGGAAAATGCACTCATTGAGAATTTAAAAAACTTTATAGTATACCACTGAAGGATAATTTTTATTAGTGTAATTTTTTGTCCAATATAGAAGTTCAATACAATATTTAATTTACAAAGTAGATTGAGATTTAATTTATTAACTATAAAATTCACTTGAAATATAATTTCCCAATATTTTGGATGATATGTTAATTCATGACTAATATTTATAAAACTGTGTCACAATATAATGCATATTATTTTATTCAAGCTGACGATTTATTCGGGCTGAAAGAAACATTAATTAGTTGATTATTCATCAGAATAAAACAGAGTTCTTTTGACAACTGCTGCACAACTGCCTATGAGCTCGATGCATTGTATGAATATTTTAGGTAAAAAGAATCCCTTGAATGGGTGAACAATAAATCTGCCAATGTAAAACATTCAAAAAAATAAATCTGACTAGCAAAATCAAAAGAAAATGCAGCTCAGGACTTATTTTTAATCATCTCTGTCCCTTTAGTATGCAGCATTTTGTAATGTACACTGTTTTCTTTGTATATTTTTTCGAGATTCAAAATATTTGTTAACAGGTTATAAAATAAACATTTTAAAAACTTTTCCTATTAGAAAAATGCTGAATTTTCTTTTGATTTCCTAACTGATATGAATATCTGCACCAACTCTGAGTCTACATGGAGAAAAAAAAGAAATGACAAGATTTGAAAGTTGCAACATGAAATGATATGAAGTTTTTAAATGATAAAATACTCTTCATTCGGGCTAAGCCAAAACTGTCTCCTCAATGTCAGTAACAACTGCTATTGAGGTATTTTCTTCACGAAGAGATAAAACAACAATAAATCAACACAAAATGTTAAAAATGTTTAACAGAAAGCTAAAGAAAACAAGAATGAAAACATTACAATTTTTTTAATAAACAACAAAATGCTCCATTCAATTCTTAATCTTATTCTAAGAACATCTTTGGAAAAGTGTGTAGATAATTTTAAAAATTTGTGAATGATTAGAAGGAAAAATCTATATTCAACAAAAGAGAGTGTATTTAAAAGAATATTTTATAAGTTGATGAGACATAAAAATACAATGCGATTGTTATTTTACATGTTTTATCAAAGTAAAAAAAATGTTTTTGAAGCTGAATATGAAATAATGCAAATTATGTATCATAAATTATCAATATCTGCATGTGCTAAGGGGTCATCCATAAATTATGTAAGACTAAATGCTGGGGTGAGTGGATTTGAGGCAGCATTATGTTGTGTTACAAAGAGGGTAGGGGTAGTTAGTTTAGTATTACATAACTTTGATATTTTTTTTATTATTCAACATCTGCCAAAATAATTATTTTTATTCAGTCTTATTCTAAAACATCAAAATATTATCAATTTTTTTTAATATAAAGATGTATAAATTGTTACAATAAAAGGAAATATTTTTTCAGCATTAATATAATGATTGAATCAGATGATCAAGAAAACATTCAAAACTGATCTATTGGATATTCTAGAATCCAATTAAATGGTGCAGTCAGCATCTCACCTATGCATTGTTAATAATGGTTTGTGCACATTTGTTGTCAGAAATTTTCTCACCTATGTATCCTTTCTTCACGCAAAAATTGTCCCCAATCTTATTCTTAAGAGCAGTAATCATCACCAACTTGTTGACTTTAGTTATCATGTAACACTAATACAAATTATTTTTTGTGTTGTATAATTTATTTTTACTAATTGTAAATGGGGAGGGGGTGCTATCATGGGGTGATTACATCATCAAGGGGGGAAGACGAATATTCATTACAGGTTGTTACGGGGGAGAGGATTTATTCAAAATACTCCAAATTTGCATTACATAATATATGGATGGTCTCCAAGTAAAGTATGCAAATAACAGAATATTGATTTGCACATTAACCAAATTTAATTAATACTAATTTAATTTCATCTAAAGAGCTAAAGAAAGCAATTCCACACATACAAGAAAGTTAAAAGTAAATGACATAGTTAAATTAATTAGGTAATAAAGAAAAATTCAATTTTGCAGTAAGGAATCATTCAGAAACAACTTCAACAACAACAATAACATTCAAAGGACAATTATTGATGAAAATTCACAAACCTTTATATTTTTTTTAAAACAATAAATACTTCTAAATCTTTTACACAAACAAAGGTGCACACTTGTTGATAGAAACCCTATCAACAACACTACTATTCAGAGCGGGTCCCAAATTCACATGTGTAAACATAACCTTTAGGAACCATTACAGGAACTGTAGTAAAATTCTATCCATTTTTGAAAATTATTCTTGGGTGAATAGTAAAGTCACGGATATATCCTAAAGTAGGAGAGTGAATTTTAACAATTGGTCATATTTTAAATTAAACATGTACGGACAATCATTAAAAAAATGTTTGTCCATATTATTCTCTACGTAACTAAATGATTGTTTTTATTCAACATTGCTATCATCAATAAGTTCAGCAACAATCTCGAAAAATATTTAAGCCTACAATACGTTTAAGTTTGCAATAGTTCTCTGCATCAGTTTCTGGTATCGTGCTGTCCTTTAACTGCACTTCATGAAAGACCTCAAGAGGAATTATGAGCAAGGCCTCATCACTCCCGAACTTCACACATTAATGAATTTCCTTACCTCTCAGTAAAAGCCGAATAGCTTGGATGGAAGAATCCGTTTTCTTAAAAAGAAAGTCTTGCATGGCATAATTGTTTGGCTGAGCCAATTTTCTCAAAACGAAGATCAGGCAGTCAGTTCAATGCGTAAAATCTCTCTGGGGACAAATAGAACCCCTCGAGTAGGGGTGGCACGTGCCAGTTATAGCACCTTCGCCCATTAATAAAAATCGCTATTCAAATACATTTACTACATTCCGACTAATATATTTTACTTATTAATTTTATTTACATTATTTATATTTTGTTTATTTCCTCCCATGAGTCATAATTGCATCCCAGTTTTCTTGCACACTCGAGTGAATCGGGGGTAATCCGTACGTGCACATTGAACCCGGTGATTTACTCCGGTTTGCTACTTGAGACCCACAAAGCGACGACGATGACAAACCCCGTAGCAAGTAACACTTCTCCCCCAAGCACATCACAAAGGTTTTAACTTTTTTGACGTAAAATAAGATTTAAAAAAAACATTGGCGGGGAGCGGTGGAGAGCCGGAAGATGAGGGGCGTATAGTTCCATTATGTTAGTAAAGATTTCTAAGACCCGGAGAGAAGGTTTTGGCCACCAGAATAAAGAGCCCGGGAATGACCTTCAAACCACTTTCGCAAACTTGGTACATTTCGTGCGGCCGATGACAAGATTTTAAGGCGTCTCCACTTATTCGGCATTCGCCGAGCAGCGAGGTACTGCTTGCCTAATACCGAACAGATGGTGTGTTCGGCGAATGTTCGCCTCCTTTGATGTGCCTTACAGACCGACACGCGTTGGGTAGGGCGAGCAAATAGCAAGCAACTCATCCACTTTGCACATATGCAAAGTGATCGTCTTCCGCAAATTTTAGTCAATAGTACCGGATACATGAAAAACACTCAAGGGCTCACACGCATGTTAGCATAACGGTCGAGCCCGTTCCTTGCGAAAGTGTATAATAATTAATCGTTCTCCATAAAATCATACCGTCAACATCAATGACACGAAAACATGGAAGCTAGATCGCACTGCGCTGAACAATCCTCTAAATTCACAAAGAAGTATGCAGAATATCCAAACTATTGCCCCTCCTCGCTCATGTGCAAAATAATCATCTCCGTAAAAATCCAGCCAATATCAGAGATAAGAAAACCAGTCAACGAAACGTTATTATGCAGCGCAAAAGAGCTCCAAGTCTGCAGCGGAATTTCAGGTGTGGGAAGGTATGAAAGTACTCCATATACATTTTCTTATTCTGGATGTAATTACCAAGAAAAATATTTACTTTTTTTTTAGGAAAATGTATAATATTTTAGACGATAATGGAGGGAAATGTATATTATTTTATTTGATAGTCATTTATTTATATTAACATTTATTTTTCGAGTTTTAAACTACTTGCGCTTTTAAGTGATGCAAAAACGATCAAAGTAGCTCTGAAGACGAACTCTCAGCCTTGAGTGTGAATAGCAAAGAACCGATCAATAATAGTGGAAGGTCAGGTGTGGATCGCCCTAGTAATGAAAATATTGCTCGCAACCATATTAAAGGTTTTAGTTGTGGCCCTCGAGGCCTTGCAAATTGGACACCCCTGCATTAGACAAAAGTGATGTGCCAATGTGCAATGAGTCATATCACACTCCGGCAGTCCGACCAGTGCTAGAGCACAACGTGAGCAGAGCACCTGGTTCATAATGTACTGTTATAAAGTGCTTTGGAGGAAACCAGGGGCAAACCGAAGTGATTGATTGTTCTTTCTCATCTAATCGCAAATCGACGCATGTAATATATATATATATATATATATATATATATATATACGTACCATTTAAAGCAACTTTTGCAGTTGAATGATATCTTCCTCTTTACGAACAGGCACGAGCGCCTCTTGCTCTTAGTCTAAACAGAAGTACATAGCAAATTCAATCAAGCCAACTCCTGACACTTGTGCAAAATAATCGTTCTTCACAAAACTCCTCTTAAGTAAAAGTAACATGGAAAACCGGTCAAGGAAACAACCTTATCCTACGCAAACCAACCTTCCGCGTCCAGTCCGCCGTGTATAGAAAACGCATCAAGCGCACCCTTCAAGCCACCTCCTGGCGCATGTCCGCGGGGTGCGGGCGCGCGTGCGGGGGCTGCGGTGCGCGGCCATGGGCGCGGGGCGGCGGCTGCGCGGGCGGGGCGGCGGCGCGCGTCCGCGTACAGCCCCGCCCCCCGCAGCAGCTCGGCGTGATGTCTGGCGGAAGAGCGCGTCGTGTGGGGAGGGCATGGGCGGCAGCAGGCAGCCCAGCACGGGCGACGGCTCGCACACCACGCCGCCCCCGCCCCCGCCCGCGCGCTCCCCGGCCACGCCCAGCTCCTCCGGGCGCCCACCCGCCAGACGCAAGTGCTGCTGTTGTTGCTGTTGTTGTTGGGCGGCGGGGTGTTGGTGGGGCTGCTGCTGCTGTTGCTGTTGATGGCAGTCGTCGTGGCGCCGTACGGGAGCCAGCACTTGCGTGACAGCCGCCTAAACGCGACGGCGTAAAGTCTAGTTATTTACACACCAAGGAATTAATACGAGTTCTAATGATCGAGCAGTGACAAAAACCTCGCGGGTTTTTTTGTTGCCCCAGATCATTAGAACCAGTTAATGCCCGTTATACACGCAAGATTTTCTTTTTTTACCTAATTTTGGTTATTTAGAGCCAGTTTACTTATTTACAAATTAATTAGATGTTAATTTGACTCGCTTTGTCTTTTCACATTTCCCTCCCATAATTTATATTCATAATTATCTGTATAAGAGAACAAGTAGCATATTTCAACAGTTTTTATATTACCCACGTAACCATGATCCCCTCGATGCAGGTAAGTTGTGTAGTGTATGTCGAACTTCAATTCGTAAGCAATAGGAAGCAACAATAGAAAGCAGAAAAAAGAAGGTGGGGCATATGGAAAGTACTAATTCATGCAATAAACTTACTATGAAAGACCTAAAATTTCAAGACAGTGTAGGTTTTAGAAATGTTACTACGATGTCACCTCGTGATTTGGAAGATCTGTTTCTGAGATAGGAAAAAAAGATACCAAAAAAATACGACGGTTGGAGCAGAAATCAAGGTAACTGCTTTTTTTCTAAAAAAACATGATATCGGACTACACAATTTCATTTGTCGCGTGAAAGAAATGCTGTATAATACATGTTCACAACAACAGATGGCACGTGGATCCGGCGCCGACCAACACGTCGGCTAGCGAGTTTTTCCCCAATCAGGTATCTCACATCAGGGAGGACCGCCCCATTGAGAATAAGCTCAACGTTCCCGATCAGTCTCCCGGCATACGTGTTAGTGTAGTACATGTAAGTATGTGTGTAAGTAAGGGGTGATAAAAGGACAAGGAAGAGGAAAGAAAGATCGCGCGTGGGACGTGTTCCGTTTGTTAGGGTACTGCACCGCTAATCGTTCGGTGTTCATTGGAGAAACCACGGAAAAATCCAGATCAGAGCAGCCGGCCGCTAGACTTCTCCTACAGAAAGCGGTTGACTTCGTCCGAGCGGTCTAGCTAGTTTCCAAAATCCTGCCACCGTCGGGAGAGGAACCCCCGGACCTCGCGGTCAGCGGCCCTGAGCCGCTGCGAGCTCACCTGCGCTTGGCAGTGCGGCGGCAGCGCCGCCATAAGGTGCGCCTGGGCGGCCTGCGGGGCGAGCGCCGCCGGGCCCAGGTGCACCATCTGCACCAGCTGCGTCTGCATCGGCGGGGGCTGCTGCTGCGGGGGCGGGGGGCTGTGCATGTCGGCTGGCTGCGGAGGGAGGCCTGCTGACGGGGGCGTCTGCGGGGTGCCCGGGGTGCCCGCCAGAGGCGCGCCGCCCGCCTCCTGACCCACACAAACTTCATCTTACCAGAGGAACGACAGCACCCCGAACGGGAAATATATTTTATTTCACACTGTGTCGCATTTCGGTTGTATACGTACTTCAAAGCAAGCCGGAAGGTGGGCGGTACAGTGTACCGTAATGAAATCTCATACGAACTTAAATAATTGGAAATTATGTATCAACGTTTCTGATTTGTTTTATAAATACATATCCAGCACGAACGATGTGGTTGATAACAATAACAAGAAGGAAACTTAAAACCATTCATGAAAAATATGCTTATAATGAAATAGGACAAGGAAAGAAGAAAGATCGCGCGTGGACGTTCCGTTTGTTAGGTACCACTCCACTAATCGTCTGCTGTCGACCTGAGAAACCACGGAAAGCGGCCCATCAGAGCAGCCGCCGCTAAAATTCTCCTCCAGACACGGTTGACTTCGTCCGACGCGTTCTAGCTAGTGTCGAATGTCCTGCCACCGTCGGGAGAGCAACCTCGGACCTCGCGGTCAGCGGCCTGAGGCGCTGCGAGCTCACCTGCGCTTGCAGTGCGGGCACGCCGCCATAAGGTGCGCCTGGCGCCTGCGGCGGCGCCGCCGGCCCAGTGCACCATCTGCACCAGCTGCGTCTGCATCGGCGGGGCTCTGCTGGCGGAGGCGGGTCTGTGCATTCGCTGGTCGGGAGGCCTGCTGACGGGGCGTCTGCGGGTGTGGGTGGCCGGGTGCCCGCTAGAGCGCCCGCCCGCCTCCTGGCCCACACAAACTTCATCTTACCAGAGAACGACAGCACCCAAACAGGAAATATATTTTATTTCACACTGTGTCGCATGTCGTTGTTTACGTGCCTCAAAGCTAGCCGGAAGTGGGGCTTTGCGGTACGGTTTGCTTGATTGGATTCATCTACTATCGATTTCCGAAACATCTCTTTATTTCTGAATTTCATTTCAAAATCTTCAGAGCACTGCAATTGTTTCACAGACATCAAGATTCCAGGGATCTGACGCGTGAGCAATTCTTTATTAGCACTCGTAAATCGTGAAATATTGCAATATGAAATTTAAATAAAAGCAAGT
>BOPP01000021.1:2225421-2252736 GCA_017312745.1 Gryllus bimaculatus
AGATATTTATAACAGTGCCACAAGTTGACAAAGTTAGGTAACAAAGTTGATAAATAAGTAAGTAAGCCAACATTACTTCCTTATTAACCATATTAATATTATTCGTAATTTTCCAGAAACTAAATTTTTCGATTCTTTTTTATATCTTTCCGAGGATTAATTGTTCATTGCTGATTGGATTCATCTACTATCGATTCCGAAAAAACTCTCTTTATCTCTGAATTTCAATTCAAAATCTCAGAGCACTGCAATTGTTTCACAGACATCAAGATTCCAGGGGATCTGACGCCGTGAGCAATTCTTTATTAGCACTCGTAAATCGTTAAATATTGCAATATGAAATTTAAATAAAAGCAATAAATGCGACATACTATGAAATAAAACCTGTTACGACACGCGGGCAGAAGTGTTACATGATTTGTTAGAAATTCAGCCTCAGCTGGAACATCTCACTTGTATAACATTTTCCTCGTTGTGACGTAAATTACTATATAATATAATAATTTTATTGAGTCACAATATATAATTTTAAATTGTGTATAACGAGTCACGTACGTGAAGGAGCACAATTGTGCACAATTTCGTTAGCCCAGAAAGTGAAGTTACATTTACTGTCCATAAGCAAAACAATTGGCCAACTCAGCATTTGTTCAAGAATCAGGGAAACTTTGCTTACGATCACCGCCTGCGCGCGGGGCGGGCTGAGCGTATCTATGGAAGGGGCCTCGTACCTTACGTAATATTTAGTGATTTACGCATCAAGGGCGATTAAGGGTTCTAATAGCTGAGCGGCGACAAAAAGCTCGAGGCCTTTGGACGAGTGATTTTTGGCAACCGAGATATTAGAACCAGATATCGCCGTGTACATACAACAAGCCAGAGGGTCTTGACCCGACTGATTTTGTCGTCCGAGAGACATTACAATCAGATAACGCCAGTGGTACATACATTTTTTTACCTAATTTTATTATTCAGAATTACATATTTACTAATAAATTAATGATTACTTGACTCTGTTTTCTTTTTATATTTCCTCTCCATAATTCCCTTTATAATCCCCGTAACATATATATTATACAACATATTTCCCTGTAACTACAATCCTCTCGATCCAGGAACGTTATGCAGTGTATATTGAGCTCCGTAACGAAGGCAATAACAAGTAATAACGTATCAGTAAAAAATAAACATTTTATTTCTTAAAATGTTCAATCCCTGATTTTCCCCTTTTTAACTCGATAATTTGGACAATCTTAAAATATATTAAGACGAGCCAACTGGCAAACCTGTAAATGTTTCAACATAAATAAATTTTATTTATTAATTTCATTCTTTAAGTTATAATTTCATTCTACCTGTGGATTTTTTTACATTTACAAGTACAATTTGGGACAAGTAGCATAAATTTAAAAAAAAAAATCAATGAAAAGAGGCCAAAATGCAGTTGCCCCCCTTAATAGACAAGGTATACCTATGACCACGATATTACAAAGGGGAGGTGGTGGCTGTCGACATTTTTACATGTTACATAATACCGTAGGATACTTTAAACATAGCATAGTTTCGTAACGTAGGCCCAATTTCATTAAAAAACAATTTTCTCCTTCCCTTTTCTGTGTTTTTGGGATGTACCGTAATGAAATCTCATACGAACTTAAAGAATTGGAAATTATGTATCAACGTTTCTGATTTGTTTTATAAATACATAGCCAGCACGAACGATGTGGTTGATAACAATAACAAGAAGGAAACTTAAAACCATTCATGAAAAATGTATATAACAGTGCCACAAGTTGACAAAGTTAGGTAACAAAGTGTGATAAATAAGTAAGTAAGCCAACATTACTTCCTTATTAACCATATTAATATTATTCGTAATTTTCCAGAAACTAAATTTTTCGTATTCTTTTTTATATCTTTCCGAGGTATTAATTGTTCATTTGCTTGATTGGATTCATCTACTATCGATTTCCGAAACATCTCTTTATCTCTGAATTTCATTTCAAAATCTTCAGAGCACTGCAATTGTTTCACAGACATCAAGATTCCAGGGGGATCTGACGTCGTGAGCAATTCTTTATTAGCACTCGTAAATCGTGAAATATTGCAATATGAAATTTAAATAAAAGCAACAAATGCGACATAGTATGAAATAAAACCTGTTACGACACGCGGGCAAAAGTGTTACATGATTTGTTAGAAATTCCAGCCTCGGCTGGAAACATCTCACTTGTAATGTAACATTTTCCATCGTTGTGACGTAAATTACTATATAATATAATAATATTTATTGAGTCACATATATAATTTAAATTGTGTATAACGAGTCACGTACGTGGAAGGAGCACAATTGTGCACATTTTCGTTAGCCCAGAAAGTGAAGTTACATTTACTGTCCATAAGCAAAACAATTGGCTAACTCAGCATTTGTTCAAGAATCAGGGAAACTTTGCTTTACGATCACACGCGTGCGCGCAGGGGCGGGCTGAGGCGTATCTATTGGAAGGGGCCTCGTAGCCTTACGTAATATTTAGTGATTTACGCATCAAGGGCGATATAAGGGTTCTAATAGCTGAGCGGCGACAAAAAGCTCGAGGGCCTTTGGACCGAGTGATTTTTGGCAACCGAGAATATTAGAACCAGATATCGCCCGTGGTACATACAACAAGCCAGAGGGTCTTTGACCCGACTGATTTTTGTCGTCCGAGAACATTACAATCAGATAACGCCAGTGGTACATACATTTTTTTACCTAATTTTAATTATTCAGAATTACATATTTACTAATAAATTAGATGATAACTTGACTCTGTTTTCTTTTTATATTCCTCTCCCATAATTCCCTTTATTAATTCCCCGTAACATATAGTATTATACAACATATTTCCCTCGTAACTACAATCCTCTCGATCCAGGAACGTTATGCAGTGTATATTGAGCTCCGTAACGAAGGCAATAACAAGTAATAACGTATCAGTAAAAAATAAACATTTTATTTTCTTAAAGATGTTCAATCCCTGATTTTCCCCTTTTTAACTCGATAATTTGGACAATTCTTAAATATTTGAAGACGAGCCAACTGGCAAACCTGTAAATGTTTCAACATAAAATAAATTTTATTTATTAATTTCATTCTTTAAGTTATAATTTCATTCTACCTGTGGATTTTTTTTTACATTTACAAGTACAATTTGGGACAAGTAGCATAAATTTAAAAAAAAATCAATGAAAAGAGGGCCCAGAAATGCAGTTGCCCCCCTTAATAGACAAGGTATACCTATGACCACGATATTACAAAGGGGAGGGTGGTGGCGTGTCGACATTTGTTACATGTTACATAATACCGTAGGATACCTTTAAACATAGCATAGTTTTCGTAACGTAGGCCCATTTCATACAAAAAAAGTTGACAGGCAGTGCATCACTATAGTACATATTAAGAGTGCTTAAAAATGAAGTAAGCAAATTATTTACTCAATTGTCAAATTTTAATCACAAAATTGATTCATGCATCAAGAGCTAGGAAGTAAATAAGTCACACCCCAGGAGAACATAGTTTAAGTATTAATAATAAACCAAAAAAGTTATTCTGGATTCGAAGAAACGTTAATGTCACGAAAACACGATGAAAGAGCTGAAAATAAAATCTATATCGATTAAAGGTTACCACACAACCTCCTCCAATTTCCACCTCGTTAGTTGTCCATCCACCGCTGGGCCACTTTACCTGCTGAGGCTGTTGGTGCTGCTGCTGCTGCTGCATGAGGTGGTGCGGGGCGGGGACGGCGATGGCGGCGAGGGCCGTGGGCGGGAGAGGCGGCAGGAGGAGGAAGGAGGAAGAGGAGGAGGTAGGCTGAGGGGTGGAGGCGGTGCGGCGCGAGCGCACGCGCACCGTGGACCGGCCCACGCCGAAGTGCAGCAGCTCCAGTGGCGGCGCAGGTTGCGCGAACTGGCGCAGGATGGCGCCGCACAGCGGGCACGTGGCCGGCTGGTCCGACACGCTGCTGCCGCTACCGCACCCCCCCCCGCCGCTGCTCTTCTGCCTGCGCCGCCGGACGAGGACGACCCGCCCGACGCGCCGTCCACGCCGCCGTCGCCGCCACTGCCGCCGCCGCCGCCGCCGCCGCCGCCAGCCGACGACGCGGGAGGGGAAGATGCTGTCCCACAGAGAGGATATAACTACGTATGAATGTGTAAATGAATAAAGGAAACGAAGCCCCCTTCTTTGTCGCAAAAGCTAAAGAGCTGCGTTGCATGTATCCCGCATCTCATAAATGACCGCCTCGCCGGGGCCACTGGCGGGTGGGAAGAAGAAAATGGTTCTTCTCATTATCTAATAGATTTAGCTGAGCATTTTGAATATATGCTAATGAAAATCACTGCGGAACATAGGAAACTACCAAAACATTCTTTCATGTTGTTCAGTACAAACATCGAATTGATTAATGAAGTTTATTATTAAGCGGCCGGGACTGTTAGTGGGGAGGCTGCCCATAAGCAGTGTTCCGCACCCGAGTTTTTGACCCAGGCTGCCTTGGAAGCCTACCTCCATCGTGGGCCTGGAGACCTTTATCGAGCAGGCTGATAAAGTTACTGATTTTAAACTTGTTCCTCTTGCAGTAGAATAACTCCCGTTAATCTTCGCAATTAAAAGCGAATTTTAAATCAAAACGAAAAATTCCCATTTATTTACGATATTCCACGAAATCTTAAGTTTCTTAGCGCTATATTACCGAAAAATATTATTTTGAAATGTAAGCAGTAGTCAAAAATATTTTTTCAATTATGGGGAAGCGGACTTTCTTTTACATTATTGTACAGCAAACTTGAAATTTACGTTTTGTTATAAAGTGAAATTTCGTCTTTCGTCATAAGAAATCGTCAAATTTTACATATTTAGGCATAATTGTTGTCACTCAATTTGAAACGATTTGCATTCAAGTCACAAATGGACATCTCACTCTTCACAATTGGGTTAACAAAATAATATTTTTCTGAAATATTTTTCATCCGTGAACAAAAAAATAAAATAAATATTAAAATATATAAATATATGCAGAAAAATATTTTAATAGATCATGTTTGATTCCCCATTTTAACAAAATTTAGGTCATAAATGCACGCTGATTTCGTATGTTTTAAAATCTTAAACATCCGAGCCCAAGTAATGGTAAATTAATTCATATTAAATAGTAGTTTTTATTACAATCATCTGTTTTCTTTACATTTTTTATCCCTTTCAGTATGCATTTTACATCGACTTTGAAAATTTTTATTCAACTTAAATCTGTTTTCCTACAAATCACTTAAGTGATGTTCGTTCCAACCAAAACCCTTAGCATCTTTTGAAACGTAACCGTACATTAAATTTTCCGCTCATTTGCTCCAGAATGAACAAATTAATGGTCTTGTACTGTTGACCACTTTTGAGCTGTTTTACTCCTTTGAATTATCTGTCCAATAATATTAAGAGATAACTGTAGGAGTAACGCTGTACCACGGCATCTTAAGCGAGAAATAATATACAAAAATCATGACTTGTTGACTTCTTCCTTATTTCCTTTTCCTCCCTTATTCTAATTCTTTGGTCTTCTATTACATCTTTCCTTTTTGATTTATTCCTTCTCCTTCTTTTCCTCTCCTCCTCCTCTCTTTCTCTTCAGCGTCCCACCGGCTTGGTGGCTCAGGGCATCAATTGATGTCACTGCAGTGCCTCTGAATGGGAGATCGTGGAGATTGAGTCCCGATGGTGGTAGAATTTTCGCCACAAGCTACATAGTGAGTTCAAATTCAGGCGCTGTCTGGACCAGAATTCTAGTGGCCAGCTGCTCTAATAGGTAGTTTTCCGTGATTTCTTCGATCATCACCAGACGAAGGTGTGCCCTATCAAACGGACACGTCCCACGCGCGATCTTTCCTTCCTCTTCCTTACTCTTTTCTTGATAAACGAGTTCCCTAGTCCTCATCTAGCGCTGAATAGCATGGCACGTTGAGATACTTAGGTTCGACTCGGAACGGCAGGTACCACTTTGCAATGCTGACAACAAACACCTCGTACTTTCAAAACAATCGTAGCATTCGTTGCAATCTTTGGCGAGTTAAGTTCATACCCACAGTTGGTACGACCTTGTAAGTCGTGACGTAGCCAGCACCCCTCGCTATGGAATATCAAGAAAACTTGCGCATATAGTAAGTTGCCGCCGCATCTCACCATCCAGCGAGAGGAGCTCGCCACCTCCTCCCGCGGTAAAAACATACACTACACGTACGGGACTAATGACCTTCGCCGAAACCACCGATCAATCAGCCACCCACCACTAACCAATCAATTCGACATTCCAGTATTTATTACAGGCATGTGGCTTCAATAGTGCAGGGGTCGCTGCAACACGGGAAGTGTGAAGCACACACGTCAAGTGGGTTGCGTCAAGAAGGGTAGCAGTGATGGGCCCTTTTTACCCTTTTATAACATTAAGTTGCATTTGAATGTTATTATAAGGGATTTTGAAAAAAATGAGAAAACGAGAAAAAAATTATTAAATCTCATTTTGAATTAACATTTTTTTAAAAATTTCAAGCTGACATTTCATTAAAAATTATACGAGAATTCCCCCACTCTGATGTGACATACTTTTTGGATTTGCCCTTGGTATTTTACGAAACAACTGCTATGTAGTAGAATATTTTGAATGTTTCGATTTAATAAATCTTCGAGGGACTTTTTACCCTTTTAACCCTATGCATGTGTATGGGCAACATTTTGTCAGGGCAACATTCTTTAACTAAATTGTTCTTGACAAATGTCTTTCTCTTTCTGTTCAGGGAGTTATTCACTTTAAAATTCTATAATCTTAGTTAAAAAAGTAGTCGACAGTTGCCGAACGCGATAAGACTGATTTGCGCTCAATAATGGACAACCGCTTCGCACTCAATGCCAAATTATTCATAATTGAAGTTCTGAGCACGGTTGGTGTTGTAACAAAGCGTACAGCCCTAGGTCGAATTCAGACCAGGAGGCATAAACTGCTGTCACTGCAGTCCCTCTGACAGGGAAGTCCTAGGTTCGAGACCCGACGGTGGCAGGATTTTCGACACTAACGTGTTAGCTAGATAGAGTTCAGTCACTATCTGGAGGAGAATTCTAGCGGCCGGCTGCTCTGATCGGTAGTTTTCCGTAGTTACTCCGATCAACACCAGGCGAATGTCGGAGCAGTACCCTAATAAACGGGCCGCGGACCACCCGCGTCTCACCTTCATCTTCCTTGTCCTATCCTCACCCCTTATAACGTACAATAGCATGCACTACACTACCATACATGCAAGGGGACCGACCGGGAGCTTAGAGCTTGTCACGACTGGAGCTGTGCCCCGTTGGTGCGAGATACTTGGTTGGGGAAAGCCCCTCTAGCCTCTAGCCTCGGTCGGCGCCGTATCTCGCCATACAGCGGGACGATCACCGCCACTTCCCGAGCAAAAACATGCACAATACTAATGATCCTGGTAGGTAACGTGTCCGCAATCACAAAACAATCAATCGAATTCAGACACTGTCAGGAGGAGAATTCTCGCGAACTGCTACTCTGATCGGTACTTTTCCGTTCTTTTTCAAATCAACACCAGACCGGAGCAGCACCCTAACAAACGGATTGTGCGCGATCTTTCTTCCCTTTTCCTTGTCCTTTCCTCGCCCCTTACTTACACACACTTACGCTTAGATGCATTACACGACCACGCATGTCGAAAGCTTAGAGTTTCCTTAAGTGCTCGGCTCGGGGAGGTATCTGAAGGGGAAATGCATCACGTGCCGACGGCTAGATCGGCCCTGGGTCTCACTGTACAGCGGGAAAGGAATCACCGCCACCTTCCGGGATAAAACATTTACTATACTAACGGGACTAATGACCATAGCAGTTGATGAATCCGGGAACATAAATCACACAATACATCAATCATGTGTGAAGTTGCTGATGTGTGTGGAAAAGAAACGCAGTTGATATCGAGTGGCAGATTCGTGAATATTGCTGTGTGAACAACTTGCAACGTGAAGTTCTACGAAAAATTAGGCAATTAAATTAGTAGCCATTTTAGACAATTAAGTAAGAGTGGCACGAAGGTTAAGGGACTGTGCTTCAAGAGGCAGAAATGTTTTGTACAGGAGAGAGCCAGTTTCGAAGACGATACGCACATTTGTCACCCATCTGATCCCAACATCTGATTACAAGATATGGTTGGTGCAGGGTAACTTTGACTCCATCGGTAAGCAATTTCACAGCAGCGCTAAAGATCAAGTATTGTAAGATATACAATTCTCTATAATGATCTATACATATGTCTTTGCACAATTCAGGGTTTCAGACATTTCTACGCAATATCAACGAAGCATGATTGTATGGCTACTCGCATCAATAGCAAAGTAAGGGCTGACATCGATGAAACTTTCGTCAACTGGATAATAAGAGGCAGAAAATCGTTTTCTCAATGGCTTTCACCTCAAATGACAACTTTACACCTGATAATTGACATTTTCACGAAGGGAAAATGGCGAGAGGGTCATGGCCAGAAGTCAAAATGATGTGTGGTCAGTTTTGATTCTTTCGGCTCTGTCCACGTGAAACATAATTCCCAAAAAAACAATTGCCACGTACCTCATATCGCATATTGTAGAGGACACGTTCATTCTATGTGATAAAAGGTTATAAGCCTTACACATGTTTACGTCCCAAGTAAACTCTTTTATGTTGCTTCTGTACTATTAGAGACCTGAGCATAAAAAGGAAAATAATACTTATTTTAACAATGGTATTTAATGTATTAGTTACCATTTGAACACTGTAATTCGAAAAGACGATATGCCTCGACTGTACTTCAGCTTCTGAGTCAATGATCCCTATCTGGATCAGGTTGATTGTCCACTTTCCATGATCCCTTGAGAAAATGACTCCTTGTTTTGCTACCGGACATGCATGTAGCTTCATTATAATAATAATAATAATAATAATAATAATAATAATAATAATAATAATAATAATAATAATGTCTTTATTAATGGCGAGGCTCAGGCCATAGGGCCTGCTCTTCCGCCTAACCACTGAATTTACATACATTTTAAGTAGTAACATTTTAAGAGGGGAGGACAAGCTGTACATTTACGTCTGGGAGAACAAATCTAGGGACCATCCCGGCGTACGCCTTAAGCGATTGAGTAAACCCAGAAAAACCTCAATCATTATCTGTGCATTGTTTCGTGAGCTCAGTGCGGAATGGGGTTAGTCAAATTATCACACTCAGTGTTCTCGCGGCAGTAAGTCGATTCCTTCTCGAAGGGCACGATAAGGGATAATAAGCCAAATCTACAGCTGATTTACCTTTGCAAATAGTTTTTATTACATGCGGGCGCATTCTTTTTTAAAAATTCTAGCCTAAAACGCTCTTGATACCTGTATTCATAATTCTACTTAATAAGTATATGAGTTATGGTATGGATCTCAGAGCTCAAAAAACAGATTTTTTTGCAGTTTTTGACGATAAATAAATACAATCTTAATATTTATTGCGGTTTTTTGCTTGTAGATAAGACTTGATTAATTTTAGTTTGAAAAACTGCTCTCCACTGGCTATTGTAACGGGCAACCTTAAACATATTCTAAGCTCAATTGAAAGGTTCGAAAATACAGGACCTACTCACATGGTATAAACTAAGTGCATGGACATTTAACGACACGCCAAAATTGTGTTTCTCATATTTATCAAGGTATTTCCAATGATAGTACTGTTTTCACGTTCCAATGGATTTTAGCATAGAGTTCACATTTTTCCCAAATTTATACATATCTGTTCAAAAGACCCCATTAGGCAGATGCTGCACTTGCCACATCGGTTAGCACACTCACAGGTCACCACGAGCGCTGATCACTAGTGGCTACGCGACCTCGCAGAAACTCTCCTGCCCATCTCGCGACAGTCCGGTCTGGAAGAGCGTTATTTCCAAGCGCTTCCTCCAATTCCCTGTGACATTATTGGGCATTTCTTCCGAGGAGAAGGGCTATATTGGTGTGACTGTTATGAGCGCTGCTCAAAACGGGTTACATTCATATGGCATGGGGGCAGTCAGACAACTGAGTTCATATTGCTCTCTGTGCTAAATGAGACACTTCTGTTGTTGTGAAAAGGCATTAGTGCAGCAATTATTTCACGCGACAAATAAAATTGTCTGATCTAATAACATTTATTTTAGAAAAAATAGTTGCCATGAATTCTGCCCCAATCCTCGTATACAATTAAAATAATTTAAGAACCTTTGGTACCCCGGGGTGACCGCGCCGATCGTAACTATTTGCTCGACTTCCGTTGTGCTTCCGGGAGTGTATAACATTTAAACTAATCTGTAAATAGATCTGTTTTACTGACAACTCACCAATTCAAAACGTAGCAGATGAGTGAGCAAATGTCACGTTAAGGGACTTTGAGGTTGCATTTGCATGCGCTACGAATTGTTCGTGGTGACGCGGAGGGTGTTACGAAAGGGAACCTGTTATATCCGTCGAATCGATCCTAACAGACGAAGCGAAATGCTTTGGAAATGAGCTGTAGTAACAGTTGACTTTTGAGTTGGAAACTTTTTCAGTTGAAGTCACGATAACGAAAGATTTCAGTTAATCAGATCAAAGGTAGGCAGATTCGAAGAGAGAGAGGGGGTGCTCACTGTAAAACGTTACAGGTACAATACCGCTCTAGGGAGCCAATGAAGCCCTATTTTTTTTATCAAATTTTGGACATTTATTTCATTCATAGGATTTTTATCGTACGAGCCTTTTTTTTCCATTTTACAAGTTTATATATTTTCAAAATTGAAAGTCACTCGCAGGACACTATATTATATCACGCTCTTTCGTTGCGAATTCACTAAGAAAGCAGACTATTATGAAAAGTCAGCGACGAAGAATATAACAGAACTTATATAAATGAACCTATATAATCGATTCTAATAAATAGTAATTTACACGTATGCAGAGTTTTTATACTGTCCCAAAAACCTTCGTACCGGGGCGCGAATTTTCTCTCGGAAGCCCTGATGATTGGTGAAGAACCCTGGTAATAGGAGAAAATACAGAGAGCATGGTGAGTTGTTGAAAGAACACTCTGGCTACAGAAAAAAGACACATTAATGTTGTAATGTATTTATAAAAATAAAACAAAAATGAATGTTATTTTTACAAGTCAAAGAAGGAATATTTTCTGGATTTTAACGTAATGTGTATGTTGTTACGAAGGAATGGTATTTGCTCTACCTGTACAGAATTTCGTGTTTACACCCTCGCAATTTGGTTCTGATTTTCTTCCACGTTTGCCTTTTCGTTCTCCAGTGATTTTAGTCTCGCAAAGTTTCACATTCTCACTTCGATATGTTCCTTTTCATTCCCGAAGTAGTTAAGACCGGAAGAGTGTTATTTTACGGGATCAGCTCGTTTCTTGAATTTTAATTTCTGTATTGTATTTAATTTTTTAGAAATACCTATATTGTACATTGTATGACATGTACATATCCTGACTAATCATACATGGCTTCTGCTGTATTTATGTGACAAATTTATTATTATTATTATTATTATTATTATTATTATTATTATTATTATTTTATTTCCATCATTATTTTCACTACAACAAAGACCAGATTTTGCAGCAATTAATTTGGTTCCCAGCTAATGAAACAACATGCTAAATTCAAATGAACATCCAATTTTATTTTACATTTTCTAAAAGAAATGACAGACTTCAATTTTCAAAAATATGTGAAAAATGAAATGATATAAAGTTTGTCTTAGAATTTCTTAGAAAATTTGCTCTGCCTCTCCCATTAACGGCTTGGCTTATAAAATTCAAATGAGATGCTGATCACATCCTTTTTAGGAGTTACTGATTGGAAATCAACCTTCTATACTTAATCCAAGCATGTAGTAAGCACAATTGTTGAACATTAGATATAAATTCATAAATGAAAAACAAATGTATAGGGTACACGTTCACCATGCTTATATGTGCAAGATATCCTTAATTCAATGTGGGTATATAATTTTAACCTACACAACATGAAGGTTTAGCACCAAAATTTTTTTTGAGAAGTGTATCATCTGTTTAACATTATTTTTCGTTTAATTCAAGGTTTGGCATTTTCGCAGTTACAGAATTTTCTTACCTTACCTCCAATACAAAAAAAAAAAAAAACCCTAATGTTATTTTAAAAATATTTTCATTAGTATTTAGTATTGCAGTTTATTTTTTTTTCTTTATTTTTGCCTCCATGAATATAAAAGTAGTTCTGACAGGCCCATAACCAGCAGAGAGCAAAGATAACCCAGTTATTCTGTCCTTGGGGCACATCTAGCATTAACTGGTTAATTTTTGAAAAAAAAAAACAAACTTAATTACTTTTGAAATTAATGGAAAACCTTATTACTGTGAAAACTCTCTATAAAGAACCTCTTTAAAACAAAAAACTTTCTACAAGACAGACATTTCTTGACTTTGATTCATTTACCACAAATTATATTCCATATAATCAACACCATCTAGATATACAGTATCTAGGTGGTGTTGATATAATACACTCTCCACATTGAAAGAAAGCTCTGGATCCTTTGAGGTTTAAGAAAGAGGATATTCTGTAATTTAAAATATGTTTTTCAAAAGAAACAACTTTCTGTTATGTTCTAAAATATTTAAAAAAAGATTACATTTTGAAAACAATCAAACAGCTGGAAATAATATCGCAATAGTGAAACTTAATTATACTTTTCATTAATTTTTAAAAACATTTAACATCATAGAAATAATGCATATGTGTTGTAATAATCCCATTTCGTTGTAACAGAGCTGTCTGACCCGCATTATTTTTACTTTCCCAGCAGTGGCAGTTTCTCAGGGCAGGTAAGGGAGAAAATGTTTTTACTTCTGGTTGTAATAACAAAATAAAATATTGGCATGGATATTGTGAGGAAAAGTGTGTAATTTTTTAGCTGATACCTATGAGGAAATTTATTTTGAGTTTTAAACTATATACACTTTTAACCAATGTGAAAACAATCACAGTCGCTCTCATGAGGAATCTTCAGCCTTTCCTCCTCTTCTGTGTTATTCTCTCATATCTCACAGTACTCCTGCAGCCAAAACTGGAAACTTAGTTTAATGGAGTTTTATGACAGAATCTTCTCCATTGAATTGCTAAAGACCTAAAGGCTTTTCTTTCAACAAGATAAGAGGCGTCCATAAATTATGAACAGCAAATTTGGAGTATTTTGAATACTCTCTCTCCCCTGTAACGCATAAGGCATCCAGAAAATACGCTTGAACCACCCGCCCCTAAATAATAACTTAATACTTGCAAAAATGAGTGAAAAAAATCTAGTACATTAAAAAAAATTTGTATTCACTTTATTTGTGTTGTATGTTAAAGTTTATGATAATTAAAGTTGGAATTAGTTGGTGATGCTGATTGCACCTAACAATGAAATTAATGACAAGTTGTGAGTGAAGGAAGGACACATTGGCGAGAAAATTTTGAAGACTGTGCACAGGAATGACTCATGGGCGAGAGTCTACTGCAACAATTTAAATGGAGTTTAGTATAAACTACATATCAGTTTTGAATATTTTGTTCGTAATTTTACAGATTTAATACAAAATTAATGAAAAAATATTTCCACTTCTTGTGACAACTTACATCTAATTACTTGAATTTATTTATGTTTTTAAAACAAAATAATTTGTTAATATTTTAATGTTCTAGTATAAGTCTCGAAAAAAGGAAGTATTCCAGCAAATGTTGAAAATTTAAAAAACTAAATATCAACGCGTCCTCAACCCACCCATCCCTCCTCTTCTTCAGTTTTACGTAATTCATGGACATTCCCAAGTCATATGTGACAAGTAATGTCATACTCCAGCATTTCCCCAAGAGCCAGAGCAGACATGTCCAGAACAGCTAACACAGTGTACGTTTGCACTGCAGGCTGACAGAAGCAAAGGGCAAGGTGAACTGAGAGATCTATCTGAAACTTGTTGCAAATCAATGCATAAATTTCAATTTGTTAAACATTTCTTTTGAAGTATGTAATTGAATTATTTCCCCCTCGTCAGAAACATGCATCTATTGCATTCAAGCAACCTTATACTTTCCAGCACTTTTAATTTTAAGCAGCCAAAAATCTTATTTCTGGCTACAGATAAGACCTCCAGGTTATGTTTAAATTGACTGTTATTGTTATTTCCTGATAAAATACATTTCTTGACGAGAAACTCAGTAATATTTGAGCTTCTTAAAGCCCAACTGCTGTAACTCCATTTTCAATTAGGTTGATAATCGTATGCAGGAAGTGGCATGCCACTAGTATAAGATAAGCGTTTCATGTCATTTGCTGAATATGAGTCACAACTAAATTGAAAATACCTATAATGAGCTATAATGGAGACATTTAACAGCAAATTGTCAAAAATCAATATATCCTATTCACATAAGTTTCACCTTAGACCAAAAAAAATTATCTTTGAAAATCATTAAATGCTTTTTCTGCATTAATATAGTTGTTTTGTTATCCATAAAGACAAATGCCTCACTTGGCACTTGATGCTCTCTATCAATATATGCAGGATTGGCTCTCCTACATCTGCACACCACACACCTCATAAAATATTCCAATTATAAATTTATAAAATTCATTCCTACAACATGCTACGAGCAGATGACTGATTATAATGCTATTTCCCCATTATCTCCCTATTTCTCACAGGTAAGGTGGTTTAATAAAGCACATGAACATATGATTTGAAAAATTCAGTTCAAAATAGTATTTTAATTGTGGTTAAATTACTACATGCATCTGCAGATGTTGAAGCAGGCCATGAGATGTGAATTAATACTGTGTATACACTGATATAAAAATTAGCTTTCAAGACAAAGTAGCTACAAGCAAGCAGAAGAAAAAACAGAAAAAAAAAATGGAAGCATGCAGAGCTAACAAATAATACAAATGATGTTTACAAAGAATAATAATCTCCTGACTGTTTTTCTGATACTAAGAAGTATTTTTTGATTCTTGATATTTATTCAATTTTGAAAACAAGGTAGCAAATCCTTTTGCTTCTTAAAATCAACATAAATCAATGTTAATTAGATTCAATTTAAGAGAGAAGACAAAGCACCCACCTATTATCTACCATTCCTTCAATATTGCTGGAAGAAAGGGAAGTTTAAAAATATATCATTGGTAGTCACTGACATAGCAGAGTGGTACCTGGACATCACTGTTCTTCACCTATAGTGAAGATGAAAGGTACAGAGAGTGAAATGTGTGTAGTATTGATCAATCACAAAACCCATTTTAATAAGAACAAATTTGGATAACTTAAATTTGCATAAAAGTTTACTACTTTAAACCAGAAAAAAAAAATGGTCATTCTGTCATTATCCAAAATTAATCAATGGCCATTCTCTACTCCTGTAATCACACACACATCATCATTTAAAACTACAATGCATTTTGAAAACCATACAATACTTTTCATTCATTGAAGACAAATTTTTCAATACAAATTTCGTTCTAATTTTAATTTTTTAAGACATCGGAATACAAAAGAAACAATAATAATTTGTAAATTATCTTTACAAGATACTTGAAGGATGCTTTAAATTTCATAAAAACATTTAAAAACAGATATTTTACACATATTTCATTGGTATAAAAGAGATTCTCCACAAGCTTTATAAAAATATTAAGTGCATTTTCATGTGCAAAATAGAAGACATTGGGATACTTAAATAAAAGTTTCAAAAGAATTCCTTATTATATAAAACAATAAACTATAGATTCATTTCTAGTGCTGCATTTCCTATTACTAACAATGAAGCATTCTGGAATGATGAACCAAATTGTTTCACTAAAATATATTTCTCGCAACACTCACCAAGACTAGAAGTTTAAATCACTATAAATATGCAAATTCTAAGAAAACACTTTGAACATACACAAATTGTCTTGAATCAGAACAATTACAATGATCAAAGGACATAGACTAGATAAGAACAATAAAAAAGAAAATATCTTTGGTAAATAATAAATTGCATATAAAATGAGCACCTGTTTGTTCATTATTATTTTACACCCAGTATAAAATGAAACTATATTTTATGCACTGTAACTTGTATTTTTGAAAGAAGTGTGGATACTTTACATTTCTGAAAATCACTAAAGTGCATTTCAGAACACACAATCACTTTTGTATTAAGTGAAAACTGTTAAGTGTCAAATATTTGTCCAACTTATAATTTTGAATAACATTTTTATAGGGACTTACACTAAAACTATAAAGCATTGTGCTTAAACAAGCATGATCTTTTGCACTGAATTTGATTGATTTACACAAACATCTATTTCATTTTCATCTTCAGTATTTACCTGAACATAATTTGTCATGAGAAAACGTATAAGATAATTTTCAATAAAAAGAAAATATGAGTGCAAAAAATATTCAAACCCTATGTACATTCACTGGGGAGGTACCATAGCTGGCTGGGGAGACATCATGTTACTGCAGCTTGGAGACATAAGGTTACTACACGATGACATGGGAGATGGCAATGGTGATACTTTACACACAATATGTTCACATGCCTGCCCCGGAGGCTGATTTGGGCTTGCTGACGAGGAGTGTGCTTGCTGTTGCTGAGATTGCTGCTGTTGTGATTGGTGTGTTGGAGTCTGTTGGTGTGATGGAATTTGAGGTGGTACAGGAGGCTGGTGGGTTGGTGGTAACACTGTCAATCTCTGCTGAAGCTGTAATTCGGATGCTTCAAGAAGTAACTGCTGTGGTGGTATAGTCACTGTTGGTATAGTGAGAGGACCTGGTGGCACAGGTACACTAGAGGATATCGAAGGAAGCGAAAGTGAGGCAGAAATGACACCAGAAGATGCAGAAGAGACAGCAGCCATTCCTGGACCAGCAAGACCCATCATCCGGTATTTACAGCTTGTGAGAAGATGACGACGCAGGTTTCTGGCCTGGCGCAGCATTGCACCACATAGCGGACACATGCCTGGTTGATCTGAAGCCCCGCGCGCCTTCCCCCCGCCTGACACAGCATTTCCTGGTGCGGGCAGCAAGGCAGCTGCCACAGACACAGACACAAACACACATTACTGCCACTGGCGTAGGCAAGGAGCAAATGAAAGGAATGCAGGATGAGTGGCGACTTAGAAAAGAAATGAACTTATGAGCACTTATTGCAAATGGAAAACTACTGACATTTTTCAATGCAAAGAAATATAAATTATTTAGCTTGTTTGTATGCAAAATAAACTTTCTAACTTTTAGTCCCTTATCCTAAACATAGAAAATTTGTTAAAATGAATATTTTTTCAATATTGTTTAACCTGCACCATTGAACAACATCCAGTATGAATTTTATCATCAGTATAAGCATGCAAGTTGAAATTATTACTTCAATAAACAAGTTTCCTGAATAAATAGTTAAGTGAAAAATTAAACAGCTCTTTTCACATCAAATTTCAATTTAATTGGAATATGTAACTACAAAGGGCTTTCTAAACAGTCTATTAACAGAAAACATTATTGCATACCTACAAAGTGAATGTTTACATTCTTTATGCACAGGACAAAATGTCTGCAATATGGTTTGTTTTGAGTAGAATATTTATGGCCTGTTAAATTCAGAGCTATCAAAAAGAATTGTCCAATGAAATTTGAATAGAGAACTAATACTTGGCCAATAAATCCACATTCCTAGTAAAAGAAACTTTGACAATTAAATTTAGATCAAATATTTTAAATATACTGGCAAGAAAATTTACAAAATACTTTCAGGCAAAAAATTTAGAATATTACGACTTCAGTATCTCAATTTAAAAATTATAAACAAATTTAAATGATCACCTTATCTACGCCATTGGCCTCACCTGGTTGGTTGAATATTTATGCACAACTTTCAAGTGATAAACATGATACAATAACAAAGAGATGTTAAAAAGCTCAACCAGGTGAATATGGTGTTGTGTCTTAAAACTCATACCTCTCTACAAAATTAACATTCAGTACAAACACAAAGTGATTCATTTCCCAGTAAATTTAAATAAAGAATATGTTCTACAAATTTTCTGCCATACAATGACCACACAATACCATAAAAGCTAGTCTCTGGCCATTGATTTCAAATTTGGCAAGGCATTTCAGCATACACAATCATTCACATCAAAATCAAACAAACACCAAAATTGCAGTACAGTTACACCTTTTTCTTTCTAACTTCCTGCTAAGCAGCAGAGGCCAGATCTACTCTTGCATCATGTTCTTACTTTAATACAAGAATAAAAAACGGAATTAGCTGCAATGCAGCTGCACAGTGGTCATATACAGTTGATGAAGAAAAGGCTGCATATTTGTTGCAAAAAATGTTGAATATTCCACTGCTGAATTAGCTCAGGCTTAAAACATAAATAATTAGATCAAAACTAATTTGACCAAAGATCTTGGAAATGAAGAAAATTATGAAATGGTTCCTTATTAAAGTGAGTAAAGGAGTAATAATGTTCATTAAGACATCCCATTTTCTAAGGAACTTGCATGCAAGGTGGAACCATATTTTTTGTTTCTTTTTTTTTTTTTTTTTTTTTTTTTTTTACATTTATTTTTAGTTGAATTTCTGAACAAACATTGAAGAAATATAACATTATTTGAGAGATATTTGTAAGCTTTCACCAATACTTATGGAATAAGGAATTTATTCCAAGTACAATAGCAAATATCTCTTTTGAAATCATTTATTGCTTGCAAACTGAACACGAATCAGGAACATTTTCTTTCCATTCTTTTTACATATGCTTTTTTAAAAATAATTGTAAGGAATGTAATATTTGTATTACTGTGCATCTTGATTTCATAAAAGATAAGAACCACTGTACATACATTGAGTGAGAAGGCTCTGAATATTTCACATAATATAAAAATGTAAAAGGACACAAAATGAAGCACACATATTAAACACAACGGCAACTTTACACCAACAGCTACCAACTGATACGAATAGCATGAATCAATGTCTTGTGATGTTCATAAAAATAGATTAACTCCAAAGCTATCCATGCCACAAACCACAAAACAAATATGCAACATGAAACAAAAAAGTAAGACATGCAACAACAAAAACTACAATTGAAATCATGAAATCTTGTACGTGAATATTTTTATTACAACACCTTAGGAGAATGTCATATTGAAAACATTATCAAAGAATAATATTTCTTTATGAATACAGTTGAAATGTATTTACTTTATTTATAATTATCGTACTATTGGCTGCCATAGATAGCTTGTGGACTTGAATGCAGCTTAACGCATGGATGTTGTTTTCATGCATATGTGGCATGGCTAACACTTCATATCACCATGTATTTGAACTGCAATATCATGCCATCACCCATCCTGGGAAATGAAAATACTACAGAACAGAAGTATGTATTATGACAGGTGGTATGGAAAAGGATGTTCCCAGGAGTACCCTGACAGGTAGATGGGCAGCCATGATCGGGTCACTCTGATTATATAGGTAATGCAATCTTAAATAAATTAATACAAATAAAATATTACTGAACATGTAAATACAAAATGTTTTTTGTACTTACATTTCAACGGTATTTTTTTACCCTTTTCAGACAAGTACCATTCAAATACATTACAATATAAAATTGCAAAAATTCCTAAGCTAATTCTACAATTTCTAAAGAATTCTAATCATGTACTGAAAGAAATTTAGTTTCGAAAGCAAGCACATCACATCAATTGTTTGTGGAACAAATTTGAGCCAGCTCATGCACAACAAATTAACATGCAAGGCACAGAGAGAGAATACATTATCCATTAGAAATGCCATGCTAAATGCTGCAATGCACACACTAATGACAGCAACAAACTAACTACACAGATAATAGTGTGTATACATACAGGAATCATCTGGCTGAGTATTAGTGTCTCCCTCCTCTGTTTTGCGTGGAACATCGGGTATACTTAAAACATCATGCTCTGAAGTCAAAGGCACAGCATCAGACGTCTGTTGATCTAAAGGTCGGTTCTCTGCATCACCTGATAAGCCATCCTGGCGCGCCCACTTGCTTTGAGGTCCTAGAGAATCATTATAAGCTTTTGTTTATGAACTTTATATTTAAAAGTTTTAAAACACATAATGTGTTGAGGGCACTTTACTGAAGAAACACACTTTGTTGTTCTAAGATTCACCAGGCAATCAGACAACTGTCATCAGAACACTGATTACTGATCAGAAGAAACTTGATTACAAAATATCAACTTAAATTTAATTATAAATTATCATTTGCAAATAACAAAACAATTATGAAAATATCAATGAAACGTGAAAGAAAATGAATTCAAAAAATGTTTTTTCACTGAATTCACAAAATTCAACCCTTTGAAAACTACACTAAAACTTAATATTTTAACCAATTTGTGAAATGTAAAAATAAATTTTAACATAACTTAAATAAATTTTGTTACCCACCCTAAAATTACAGCATAGGCAATGAAAATAAATTATCCAAGCATTTTACATATGAATCAAGCTCTTTAAGAGAAATAATTATCATATCACAATTTCAATACAAAAAAATCACTGAAACTACGTTATTTCTCACCAATGAAATTAAATTAGCCACATTTTAGAAAAATATTAACATAAACTACATTTTAAAATATTTTTTCCTTTCCATTAATCCATTGAGCATAAACCAACTGGGAGTTGAATTTCCAAAGTAAGTTTCCATTGTAGACAAATTTACAATTTCCATTGGTTTAATTTTGTACATGATATTTACATACTAACCAAGAATATTCTTCAGAAATAACAAACAGAAATAGAACTTACCTGATGAATTTCTGTGCTTTGGCCTCTTGCGTCGGCGTATTGGCAGAAAGGAGTTTATGACATCACGTGTAAGAGCTTCATGGGCAGATGAAACGTTTGTTATTTCCTCGGGCTTCTGAAAGCAACGGCAATAGAACCATTACATCAAACAGAGAACACACACAATCGTTTTCATACATTACCCTCCATCTACAGATTTTTTGAGATTTTCTCTTGCTTTACTTCAGCATACAAATATATTTTTATAAATTCCAAACATCAAATATGCGTTTGACATTACATAAAGGATGAATAAAAAATGAATGCCCAATAGCAACAATTTCAGATACAGTTAAAAAATATTTCTTTCAATTTAAAACCATTCACAAAAAATATATTTTTGTTTAGTTTGAATAATTATCCAAAAAGATGTTTTATGTCACGAAACTTAAATAATTGCAACATTACAAGAATACAAAACATTCTTTTAACTTTTGAAAAGAATATCAACAAGCTTTTTAAAATTATTTATTACATATTTGAAATTATTTTTTTACTGATAATTTATATGCAATTTTCGTTACTAATTCTTCTCTCAACAACTTCATTACAAAGTACCTGAAATTTTAAAGATCTCAATTACCAATATTCCCCAATTTTGCATTATCAATATTACTCAGTAACTTCATAATCTCCAAGAGAAAATTACCCTGACCTCAGCACTAATGGTCCCTGGTGCCAGGCCTTGGATGTTAAGACAATGTGCAGCTTGTAAAAGAGATGGAAGTTGGTTTGAATCAACGCTCACTTCTCCCCGATACACAAACTCCAGAAGAGCTTCCAGATCTGGGGCAGTAACACCCGCCAGCATAACAACAGGATGCTGGCATGGAGTACTCTACACAAAATACAAAAAAGAACGAAAAATAACAAAATTTCTTTCATAAATGGAACATGAAAAAATAGTTTCTTTATTCAGTAGACCGAATTTGGATGAAACTGCTACTTAAACATTTAAGCTCCACCATGTAATCTGAATATCCATAATGTAAAAGATTTGCCACAAAAGTATGATAATAAAATGCAAATACTTCTCATACACATAAAATTTCTGATTTGCCACTCATACATCTCTAAAAAGGGAGTTATAATTAAAGGTATACCTTCAGCAAATTCAATAAAAATGGACTGGCGGCACAAAGTACAATCTTGTGAGCAGGAAAGCTCCGACCTCCAGCTGCCAAAGTAACATCCACTAAATCTCCGTGACATCTCAACAGCTGGACTGCAGATACCAATGAAGTCCCGAATTCACCCCAGGTTAAGCTGTACAATTGAGTACTGCCCATTTTGTTCTCTTTTTCTCTATAAAAAATACAATGCATAAGGAATAATTGAAAGAAATCAAGTTATTTATAAGGTCAAGGACTGATCTTACTTCATATATTCTCTTATGATATAATTAAATCATAAAAACAAATAATTGATAACTTCATGACACTAGTTCAGTCAAAAATATACAAAATAGATTCCAAAACAAAGCACATGAATGTACTTACCTCCTTCAACACAATATGTACAATACAAAACCGACCGCTCACGCGGTCAATAATATCATCACAGCATACAACAAAGCGTATTTAAATTAAAAACTTTTTTCTCCAATTTAACACACTGTTTTCAGAATTCTACGAGCAACGATCAATGTTTTGACACAAGCTGTCAAATGAAGACAACGCACATACACGTAGTTTTTGTAATCTGCAACTTACAGAGTCCCTACACTAACACAAACCAATTAGTTTAAATTACCAATTGATCTTGCTTACAACAACATTCAACACCGCCTAATTTGCCTTTTAACTAATTAATAAATCGCAAATCGATTACATTTCAATGATCGTACACAAAAATAACTCCCGCCTATCAATAGATTATAGCATGAAAGCAACAAATTAATTTTTGGGAGAATCCTATAGTGGAAAATCACAGAATAAATTATTTCTGCAATGTTCTTTGCAATATTTATAAAATGTTAAAACCTCCAGTAATGACATTTAATGTTAAAGGTTCAGAAATTCAGTATCTGTTTTGATTTTCATTACGGATGGACAGGTTGGCCACTACACGCTCCGGGGGCTCATTGCTTGCTACAACTTCCAGGTCGCGCCACAGTCCAAGGTCTTCTCTAGAAAGAGGAAAAATCAAATCGCCGTAGAAACTTGCAAGGTAAGAGCTGCGAAATCACCGCAGTCGGGACTCTTTAAGCCGAATTGCAAAACCAGAAATTGTTGTCGGCTTTCTGATTAGGCTTCTTTTTTCGAAGGAATAAATAAGGGAGTAGGAGAAAGGAATAAATAAAAAGAACAAAATGGGATGCAACACCATTCACATACAGCGAAAAGTGTTTTATTGAGTAAAAAGTGCTTCAAAAATATATACAACTATGCTCGTTTGAAGAGAATAAAACTAATCAAACTCCAACGCATTACATAATGATAAATGTAAGCACAGCTTATCGAGTTAAGTACGTCGCATTATGAATGATAACACACCAATGCGTCGCTGACGCTAGCGCTTGCCAGTCGCACACTGCAACGTGCCCTAGGCACGGCACCGCGTTGACACTGGCATGAGGCCGCCCGCGGCCTCGCCTCGCACCCCGTCCATGGAGAGTCCTCGCTCGTAGAGGCCGGGGGCATCTGCGGGGTCGACAGGACCCTCACGACTTCTCGCTCGAGTTCGCTTCTTTTGCTCAGATCACTTCTCGTCGGCGTTCTACTTTACGAGCCTCCACTTTTTGATTCAGATCATTACATCAGCTGCGATGCTACGTGACACGTAACACGTCTGTCCACTTCTAGTGGGTCAGAAGCTTCAGGCACCAGCATACGCTTTGTTCTTCTACTTCCGATTCTTAAGGTTCGGAAGTCGTGTGCCTAGATCAAGGTCAAAAAATGTTCGTTTAAACTTTTTTTCTTATGAGAATATCGATGTGTTAATGACAAAAACGGGATACACGACAAGAATAAAGAAAGAAGAAAGTCTCAACATAATGTACATAACTGTAACATAAACTGTACGTAAAAAAAGGACGTGGAGAGTAATACTTTTTTCTCGTAGAATACAAGAGAACCTTTACTGAATACTAACTTAGGCATGCGCACGAGGGGGAGGGGCCAATGGGGTCGTGGCTTCCTGAACATGTTGCAAGGGGCCTCCGTAGCCTTAGTAACGAATTATTTTTTTCCGCATATATGATAATGATTTTCTCCTTTTTAACTTGAGAATTGATGAAATGTTATGCTAGATTAGGGGAAAAGGTTACGTAAATCATCTGCCAATACTGTAAAAGGTTCGACAGAGGAAAGACTGGTTCCTCTACTTTTGAAAATAATATCAATTGTATTTATTTCTTGAATAAAAATTCATAATTATATTCGTAGTATGCTTTATTTATTTATTTGTTCATAAGTACAATACGTCGTCTCTAAATAAAATAGTTTAATGGGAAGGGTCCCCAGAAATGTGTTCGGTCTTGTAGTAGGATGTTGTAGTGGCCTTCTTGTAGGCTGTGCACGCCTATGAGTTCTACCAAGTTTTATCAATTACTATTAAGTATAGTAAGGTATCTAAATTGTATTTAATGAAACATTTTAATACAAAATGCAATATTAAGTGAATTGTTATTTTATTCTTGTATAAAACTGGAGATGGCATTGTCGATTATTTTCATGACCATGCTTACGAAAAAGCTTTCCACGAACTCAGAAAGAGAATAGTTGTGGAATTCTCTTCTGACATTCGTCAATAAATCGCTTCCGAGATGTTTCCAAAGATTACCTCAGAGAGAACAGAATTGCTCAATAGATATAGAATAATAAAATTTGGGATGGAATTATCGACGCTCCATAACGTAATACGTCACCAACACTTAATGCGATTAGAAAGTGTTTTATAAATGTTTGAAAAAATGTTGTTGCAGAACGGTTAGAAGGAAAGGTTCATTAGAGCCAGTCCACAAGAAAAGTGACCCAAAAAAATGTCATTTTGCGAGAGAGCTTGAGCGAAGAAGTTAGTTTTGAGGTCAAAGACAAAGTGGATTACTGTCATGAACATCGGTAGTATTGTGAACAATCATTATGTAAATTTTACTAGCAAAATGTATTTAGTGTGCTATTTTTAAAACATACTATTTTTTTCATGTATCCACTTCCGTGATGCGTCATTTTTGTGGTGCACCGACAGTATCACATTCACTCAAAATTATTCAAAAACTGAATTACGTACTTTGAAAATTATTCCATCTTTTTCAAAACGTTTGCATTAAATATGATCCGTGCGCACTACTTCCGGAACTGATTCCGGCTTAACGGCTGCCCCCTCGCCGCATGAGAGGGAAGCGATAAGGAACACATGCCCCCTGCCGAGGCGGGAGGGGGGGGGCATGAAGGACTCGCCTGCCAACACGTCCCCCGTCCCCACGGGGTGGGGGAGGGGCGGATGGCGGTGGAAAAAGGCAAGGGGCAAAAACGCATTCCCCCGCCACCACTTCGCACACAAGGCGAAACGGACGATTTTTCCCCTCGTGATTTCAACCCGGTTCAGCAGTACTAATCTACAATTTTCATTTCGACTCTACTTAAAAATAGTCCCATCTTTGCCAATGAAGCAAATTTAACATGGGGACATTCAAGACCAAATAAACCTTTTTAGGTCCAAGTAAAGTGTTTCTGCATCTAAAGGTTGATTTTTTTTAATTAAAATCATTGTAACTCCTTGTTATCTAATGAAATGTTCCCTATGTGGCACCTGGTCTTAAAAGTAATTTTATTCACCTGGTCCTCAGAAGGTTAAAGGTAACTAATTGTAATAAATTTCAAGAAAGAGAAACGATATGCTGCAAGGAATTAAGAACGTCAAATATCAACCATTACCTAATTTTCTTATCGAAATTCTCCCCCTTACCCTCACCCTCCAAAATACTATTCGGATTCCCCCTGGAATATAAAGATATTAAAAACGGCTGTGTAAAAAAAGTATTGATCCGCCTGGAAAGGGTAGAGGTGTATAATTATATTTTGTTTTTGTTTCTTGCTTTTTTCAAAATATCGGTCTTTATTGTTATTATTGGGTAAATTAAGAATTCGTCTCAACATATTGTAATGAATCGAAATAAGTAACTGGTTTTTAATTGAGAGGTTTTCGAAATAATATATTTGAAGTTAGAGATTCAATTAATTAATAGAACTATTTAATTTAGCGTAGTGAGTTTCTCTTGACTCACACCGACTTTAAATCTGAAGTTTTCAGCCCCAGATAGGTGTATTTCGGTGGTTTTTGTATTATTGGTGGTTTTTATTCACTACATTGCATAGTTTAAGCCTAACGTATAGAATATCTATCCTTTCTTTCTGATTTTCTGCGCACCCTTGAATAAATACTAGAATACAGCAGAACAATATATTTTTGGAAGGCAATGACACATTTAATATTTGGATTTCAATACATTGCAACACTGGTACAGCGTGTTTTAAAAACATAAGGCGTGTGCAGTCCAAACAAAAGAGGGAAGGCAACTACATTTTCACTCGCTTTTTTTCAATTACACTTTTTTATATTTTTACACAGACATATTTTACTTGTAAAAAATAAAGATACACAAGATAACTAAATATGAACTTAAAGATACAATTAAATAAATACCAATTGGTTTTATGCCTGAAATGTCAATTGGTTGGAGATTTCTCATCCCCATCTTTTATAACAGATTTTCCAGACTGTCCAGAAAGAAGGGAAAATCAGGTATTTAACACATTTACGGAATACCACAAAAAATTATAATATTTTACAAGATCGTGAAAATGTCTCTCACCCAGTGCGCAAGCGCGTTCACAAATACGCTGCCCATCACCTCCAACCCGGGAAATGTCCCGCAACGCGCCGCCGCCGCCGGCCGGTGTTCGATCTGTTAGCTTGCACGAACGAGCCTGTGGGGCCGCCGGCCTCGACCCAGTCCTCGCTCGGCGGCGCGCTGCGGCTGCGCTGCGGCGGCGGCGGCGGCGGCGCGGCTGGCGGCGGGCGGCGGCGGCGCGGCGGCCGGCGGCAGCATGGCAACGTGCGGGAGCTGGCTGGCTGCGGGTCGCCGGCGCGGCGGTCTTGCAGCGGAGTCGGCCCGCTCCACCCGCCGCGCCGCGTGCCGCCGCCGCCGCGCCGCGGCGCATATACCGGTTTCCCACAGCCAGCACCGCACACTGCGCGTTGAACACCGCACTCTTTTCTGGTCCGCTGAACATCGCGACAGGGGCCGGAGCGCGTGTCGTGAAAGCGACTCCTGCTGGCGACGGACGGGGCGATGCACTGCTCGGGTGGGAGAAGCCTCCGTTACTTTTGGG